>CAUYQG010030577.1:0-16586 GCA_963574415.1 Tarsius wallacei | reverse complement strand
GTTTGAAAGCAGAACAAGCTAATTTTCAGGGCACTTGTACATGTTTGCCTTCTTAAGAATGCCTTCTCCTTTTGCTCAAATAGAACTGAAGAAGAAATGAGGCAGGGCACAGCTGGTTTCTTATGCAACCAGAAGCAAATGGCACACTTGTCCAAGTGTTCACACTTCAGGCAAGGCAGGGTATAAAATAATGTTTCTTCACAGAACTCACATTTTCTCCAACATTCCTTTATACTTTCAAAGCTTTCTGTATAGCCAAGAGAACATTGGCAAGGCCGATTAATAAGCCACAGTGAAAATGCTAGAAAGAACCAAGACTATGTTTACTCAAATATATATTTTCTCACGGATAATGAGTTCTGTGTCTCAGAAAAAAAAACACACATGGCATCTGAACACCACAACTAATGCTCTGAGGTAATGCTCCCACAACTCAGAATTGATGCTCAAAAATTTTCCCCAAAATGTGAGAGAAGATTTGGTTGATTAGAATTTTGTAGAAGTGACACATAATTTAGGAAAGATATTGGAATGTAATACAAGAATGATGAAATGTCAAAGTTAAAAAGTGACTGTGGAAAAGCACAACTAATTCATTGAGTAATTATATTCAGTATATTTGAACCCTTTAATTATAAAAAGACTAAAAATACCTGGGTAAAAATAACAGTTAAGGATCTTCAAAATTTTTTTCCTTCATGAAAACAATAAGGACATTATGAAAATCAACATTTTCAGATCTCTAGAAATTAACCAAAGGGGTACAGCAATCTGGGCAGTGTTTATTAAGATTCAGTGACTGAATCTCTGTAAGTACAGTAAGCTTGTGGCATTTTAACTTGTCCTATTCACATTCCCCCTCTTCAGCTCCTTACTAACCCTAAAAACAGTTTGCAGTAGTAGTGGAAACCTGCAACCTGGCAGCCTCTGGAGGGAGCAAAATGGGGTTGGAGTTCCTTCAAAGTGTCATTTCCAGAGAATTCTCATTATTTGACCAGTCTGATCATTCTCTGGGGGACCTCACTTGCAAAGTTGTCTTTATTTGAGCTAACTCAGAGCTTCTCTAGTGTGAAAAGCCTTTTCCCTGGGAATAATTTCAAAAACAATGAGAGGTGATTGTTTAATTTCATGGCTGCCTGAGGTTGTGGATAATAGTCAGGACAGACAATAGATAAACTGAAAAGCTTAAGAAAAGCTGAAGAAAGTGATGTACATTGGCATTTGAAAAGTTTTGATATATTCCTGAGAATCTAGAAGGCTGTGCACATGCATAGAGCTTGGCTGGGCTGTGCATATGCCAGAAAGTCTTAAGAAGGTCCTAAGCCATCATCTTGGGATGATCTTGAAGCTCTGGACAAGCAGGAAGCGAAGGCTGAGACAGAGTTGTAAACTGCTGCAGCATTGAAAGTGTGGCCCAATACACACACCGCTCCTTGGCAAAGGACAGTTCAAAGCATTTAAGGAAATCTCTGTTCAATTATTAGCTGATCACTGAATTAAATGAACACAGACTCTAGTGGCCACACATACAAAGAATACAGATTTTATAGACTTCAGAAGTCACTAAACAAATTATAATAAATAGAACCACAACAAACCCTAGGGAGGTGAGAGACTGATTTCCAGAGTTGCTACATTTTATTATTTAAAATGTCTAGTTGTCAACAAAAATTTAGAGGGAAATTAAGAACCAAAGAGAAATTCTGGAGTTGAAAAAAAAACAAAACTCTGGAGTACAAAAATTGAAATGAAAAAACTCACTAGAGGAGTTCGACACCAGCTTTGAGAAAACAGAAGAACAAACCAATGAACTTTTAGATAGGTCAACTGAGATTTCCTAGTCTAAAGAAAAGAATGCAAACAACAAAAATAAACAGCGCATCAGGGGCCTATGGAATGCCATAAAACCTATCAACAGTGGGAATCCCAAAAGGATAGGGGAGAAAGAAAGTAGCAGAAATAATAATTGGACAAATAATGGCTGGAAACTTTCCATATCTGCGGAAAATATTAATTTATCCATCCCAGAAACTCAAGGGATTCCAAGTAGGACAAACTCAAAAGATATCCACACCTAGGCAAATCAAAATCAAACTGTTGAAAGCCATCAACAAAAACACTTTTGAAAGCAACAGGAGAGAAGTGATTTATCATCTATAAGGGACACTCAGTAAGATTGGCAAACTGATTTTGTGTCAGAAATGAAGGAAACCAGAAAGCAATGGAATGCAACTGTCAAAGGCCGAAAGAAAAAGACTGTCAATCAAGAACACTGTATCCACCAAAGCCATTATATAAAAAGGGAGAAATTAATATAAACAAATCCCAAGAAAACGTATTTCTAGTAAACCTTCCATACAAGAAATACTAAAGAAAGTCCTTCAGGATAAAATTTTAAAAATTAAAGAATAACCTGAATTCAAATGAAGAAATAAAGAACACCAATAAAGATAACTATGTGGGTAAATGTAAAAGTTAGTATAAATGTATTTTTTTGTTTGTAACTCTTTTTTCACCTATCTGATTTAAAAGAGAAGTCTATAAAGCAATAATTCATATCTTTGCTGGTGGGAACACAAATATAAGGATATAATTTACATGAGAATAACAGCACAATGGAGCAGGGAGGAAATGGAGCTATCTAGATTTAACATTTCTGTATACTATTGAAATTAAGTTGGTATTAATCTGAATGATATTTTGATAAATTAAGATTTTGATTATAGTCTCCAAGACAGCCACTAAGAAATAGTAAAATAAATGACAAGTACATTAAATTGAAATACAAGAAAATATCTATTTAATGCAAAAGAAGGCAATAATAGAGGAATAGAAGAATAACAAAATATGACATGTAGGAAACAAATAAAAAATGGCAGACATAAATTCTACCACATCATGTATTATATTAAATGTAAATGAATTAGCTGGGCACAGTGGCATGCACCTGTACTCTCAACTACTTGGGAAGCTGAGGCAGGAGGATTGCTTTAGATCAGGAGTTTGAGGCTACAGTGCACTTATGAATAGCTACTGCACTCCAGCCTGGGCAACATAGCAAGGCTCTATCACAAAAAAAGTGTAAATATATTAAACATTTCAATTGAATGACAAAGATAGGCAAATGAAAAAAGAAAACCCATGATTCAACTATAAGCTGTCTATAAGAGACATGTTTTAGATTGAAAACATGTTTTAGATTGAAAGATGAAAGTAAAGGATGGAAAAAAGATACACCATGTAAACAGTAATAAAAAGAGCTGAAGTGGTTATACCAATTTCAGACAAATAGCCATTAAGACAGAAATTCTTACTACAGACAAGGAAGAATATTTGGTAATAATAAAAAGGTCAGTTATTTACTAAGATGATACAACAATTATAAATATATACGCCTAACAACAAATCCCCCAAACATAAGAAACAAAAACTGGCAGAATTGAAAGGTCTTCTATAGTTCAACTAGAGAAGTTGAAGAGTAATTGAAGACTTCTTTATGCCACTTGCAATAATGGATGAAACAATTATGCAGAAGATTGACAAGGAAATAGAGGAATGAGCAACTCTATAACTAAACTTCCTAGATATCTATAGAACCCTATATGCAACATCAGTAGAATATATATTCTTAGGTATACATGTATCATTCTCCAGAATAGGCCATATGTTTGGTCATTAAAAAGTTTCAATACATTTAAAAAGATTCAAATTATACAAAGTATCTTTTCTGACCACAATAGATGAAATTTTTAAAGTCAATAAGAGAAGGGAATTTGAAGATTGACAAATAAATGAATACTAACAACATATTTCTAAATAACCAATAGGTTAAATGCGTCAAACAGGAAACTAGAAAATACTAGTTGAGATGAATGAAAAAAAAAGTTAACATACCAAAACTTATGGTATGCAACTAAGGCAGTGCTTGGCTGCAAACACCTATATTGAAAAAGAAGAAAGATCCCAACTCAATAATCTTCTGCCTTAAGAAATTGGAAGAGGAGCAAACTAAAATGAAAACAAGCAGAAGGAAGGAAATAATAAAGATTAGAGAAGGTATAAATGAAATAGAGAATAGAAAAACAATACAGAAAATCCAAATATCAAATGTTGGTTCTTTAAAAGAGCAACAAAATTGACAAATCCATAGTTTGACTAACCAATAAAAAAGTAAAAAAGAGAGAGCCAGAGAAGACTCAAGGTACTAAAATCAGAGTGAATTAGGGAGCATGATTATCATACTTTCAGAAATAAAAATGTTATAAGAGACTACTATGAACAACTGTATGTCAAATAAGATAACCTAGATGAAATGGACACATTCCTAGAAAGACAAAAACCTACCAAAATGACTCAAGAAGAAATTGAAATTCTGCATAGATCTGCCGTAAAAGGCTGAGTAACTTTTAAAAATAATCTGCACACAGAGAAGCCTGAACCAAATGGCTTCACTGGTGACTTCTTTCAAGTGTTTAAAGAATAATTAATGCCAATTCTTGCAAAATTATTTTTTGTATTTTACAGATAACATTGTATGTATTTATCTTGTACAACATGATGTTTTGAAGCATTTGTGCATTCTAGAATGACTAAATCTAGCTAATTAACAATTGCATTATTTCACATAATTAACATATTTGTGGTGAAAGTACTTAACATCTACTCTCTGCATTTTTCAAGAACATAATAATCAACTATAGTCACCTTGCTGTACAATAGGTTTCTTTAATTTTTTTCTCCTATTTAACCATTATAATGTATCCTTCTCCCCATTCCTCATTCCTTCTCTCTCCTCTTCTGCCTCTGGTAACTACTATTCTCTACTTCCTGAAATAATTTTTTTTTAGATTCCCCATGAATGAAATCATGTGGTATTCATCTGGCTTATTTCACTTAACATAATGTTCTCCAGATTCATTCATGTTGATACAAATAACAAGATTTCATTTTCCTTTATGGCTGAATGGTATTCCACTGTGTATATATACCATATTTTAAAATCCATTCATCCATTAATAAGCACTTAAACTGATTACATATCTTGGTTAATATGAATAGTGCTACATAATTAACACCAATTATTTACACATTCTTTAAAAACATTGAAGAGGAGGGAAGACTTTCTAAGTCAATTTGTGAGACCCATGTTACCCTGATACCATAACCAGACGAAGACATTACAAGAAAAGAAACTAAAGTATTTCTTAGGAATATAGATGCAAAAATCCTCAACAAAGTTCTAGCAAACTAAATCCAGCAACATATAAAAAGAATTATACAACTTGACCAAGTGGGATTTATTCCAGGAATATGAAAATCCATCAATGTTATACACTATATTAATAGAATAAAAACAGAAACCACATAATTATCTCAATAGATACAGAAAAATCATTTGATGAAATTGAACGTTTTATCATGATGAAAACACTCAACAAACTGGGGCTATAAGAAAAATTCTTTAACCTAACAAAGAGCATCTATTAAATACCTATAACTAACATCATACTTATGATGAAAGACTGAATGCTTTCTTCTAAATATCAGAAATAAGACAAGGATGTTTGCTCTCTCTACCTCTGTTAAACATTATATTAGAGATTCTAGCCAGCACAACTAGTCGAGAACATGAAGTCAAAGTATCCAGACTGAAAGTAAGAAGTAAAACTATTTCTATTTGCAGATGACACGATCATGTATATAGACACCCCAAGGAATCCACAGAGAAACTATTAGAGCTAATAAATGAGTTCAGTATGGTTGCAGACTAGAAAATCAATACACAACAATCAATTGTATTTTTATATACTAGCAGTAAACAATCTAAAATGAAATTTTAAAAATAATTCAATATGGTAGCATCAAAATATTAAAATACAAGTTAAAACATTAGAAATAAATTTAACAAAATAAGTGCAAAATTTGTACACTGGAAACTTACAGATTATCATTGAAAGAAATTAATAAGACCTAAACAAATTAAAAGACAATCATGTTCATGAACTGGAAGACCTAATATTGTTGATTGTCATACTTCCAAAATTGATCTACAGATTCAAAACAATCTTAACAAGTTCCTGGCTGACTTTTTTGACAGGAATTGACAAACTGATCCTAAATTTAAATGGAAATGAAGGAGACATAGAATAGTTGAAAAAGAAAATCATAGTTGTAGGACACACACTTTTCATTTTCAAAACATACTACAAAACTATAATAATGAAGATATTGAAATACTGGCATAAATTTAGACATATAGGTCAATGGAATTGAGGATTCCGAAGTAAACTTGTACATTTACTGTCAACTGATTTTCAACCAGGGTGTCAGGACATTTTATTGGGGGAAGAATAATTTTTCAATAAATAGTGCCAGGACAACTTGATATTCACATACAAAAGAAAGGAGTTTAGTTGCACTCCTACCTTACACCACAAACAAAAATTTAACTGAAAACAGATCAAAGACCGCAATGTAAAAGCTAACACTATAAAATTTTTAGAAGAAAATCTAGGTGCAAATGTCTGTAACTTTATGCTGGGCAGTAGTTTCTTAGTTATGATAACTAAAGCACAGACAACCAAAGAAAAATAGGTAAATTGGACTTCAAAAAATTTGCAGTTTCATGCTTCAGTGGACACTATCAAGAAAGTGAAAAGATAATACACGACATGTTAGTATTTGCAAATCATATCTCTGATAAGGCTCTAGATTTGGGAAATATAAAGAACTCTTACAACTCAACAATAAAAAGACCAATAACCTAATAAAATATAAACAAAGGATTTGAGTAGACATTTCTCCAAAGAAGATGTACGAATGGTCAATGAGCAAACAAAGAGATGCTCAACACTTTATTAGAGAAATGCAAATAAAAACAAAAGTGAAATATTACTTCATCTACACTATGATGGCTATAATTTAAGAGACAATAACAAGCTTTGGCAAGATATGAAGAAATTGAAATTCTCACACATTGCTGGTGGGAATGTAAAATAGTGTAGCTGTTTTGAAAATAGTCTGGCATATCTTCAAAATGTTAAACATAGATATAGCATATGACCCAGAAATTCCAGTCTTAGATATATACCCAAAAGAATGTAAAACGTATGTTCACATAAAGACTTGTACGCTAATGTTCATGGTAGCACTATTCATAATAGCCAAAAAGTGGAAACAATCCAAATCTGTCCATCAGCTGATGAATGGATAAACAAAATGTGGTATAACCCTAAAATGGAATAAATGTAGTCATAATAAATAATTTTATATTGATAATTGGTACGATATGGATCAACTTTGAAAACATTATGCTGTTAAAGAAGCCAGACACAAAAGGCAACACATTGTATGATTTCATTTACATGAAATGCCCAGATTAGGTAAATTCATAGAGTAGATTAGTGGGGAGAGATGAGAAATAGGCACTGATTTCTAATAGATATGAGGTTTTATGGGAGGATGATAAAAATGTGCTGGAATCAAACAGTGGTCATGGTTGCACAACCTTGTGAATGTGCTAAAAAAAAAAAAAAGCCACTGAATTACAGTACTCTAAGAGGTTACATCTTATGGTATATAAATTATATCTCAAAATTGTTTTAAGAATGTGTGAGATAGCCGGCTTGGTTGCTCAAGCTTGTAATCCCAGCACTTTGGGAGGCCAAGGTGAGAGAATTGCCTGAGCCCGCAGGTTCGAGACCAGCCTGGGCAATATGGTAAGACCTCGTCTCTACAATAAATCAAAAAAAATAGCTGGGCATGGTAGCGAGCGCCTGTAGTTCCAGCTACTTGGAAGACTGAGATGGAAGGATTGCTGGAGCCCGGCAGGTCAATACTGGGGTGGCCATAAGCATGCCACTGCACTCCAGCCTGGGCAACAGAGTGAGACTCTGACTCAAACAAGCAAACAAACAAACAAAGACTGCATGAGATAAATATAATGACTAAAGATTTAAAAAAAATAAATCTTGGCATCAGTAATGCAAGATCAAAAAGGTGGCAAATATTTCAATTTTCCAAGGGTAGCAGATTCAGCTTTCTGTCTTGGTTTAATTCCTGCATTCCCACTCTGTTTCATAGTTCCCATCATCACTACTTATCACATGAATTTCAGATCTCTCAGTCTAAATTTGCCAAACTCCATCAATCCTTTTCTCACTTCTTAATCTCAATTGTTCCATGCTGTACCAAACATTTTGAATTGGTCTGTGTTTATCTTGCGATGTCACAGCTATCTTCAAAGAAGTAATTGCTTATGGTACAATTTGTGCCTACCTTACAAAGCCTCAACTATTTTCAATTTATTTTAAATGTCCATTTAGATGTAAACACATTAAAATGTGGTCTTCATAATTCTTCCCTGGCAGTCTGCGTTCCCTCTAGTGGTTTCTTCTGTCTTCCTGCAGATTTGTCATTGAATCAACTACTCTGTATTTCTCAGCAGCCACTGGCAGGTGCTATAGTTTAAAAAATTCTTCCTGCAGCTGCCTCCTTCACAGCTTGCATCTAAAGTAATTCTTTTTAAGCTTTCTTCTTTTAGAATTATAAGGCAGAAGAGAAGGTGTGAGAAATGCAAAACCATGTCTTTAAGAAGGCATTAACTCCTCTTCCGTGTTCTTTCTGGTATTGGTGTTCGAGATTCTTCATTTTTATGTCTGCTTCTTTTCTGACTCTTTGGGTTTTTTGTTTTCTTTCTCTCCCTCCCACCTCCATTATTGGAATTAGGAACATTCAGGGTTGGAATCATTTTTCCGCTGGTTTCTAAACAAGGGCAAGCCATGGAGCCTTCTTTATAACAGAGATTTTACTTTGACTTTACAAGCATATAAGCATGAAGTAAAACTCATTTTACATTTAGCCAGGCATGGTAGTGTGTGCCTGTAGTTCCTGCTACTTGGAAGGCTGAGGCAGAAGGATCACCAGAGCCCAGCAAGTCGATGATGGGTGGCCGTGAGTGTGCCACTGCACTCCAGTCTGGGCGACGGAGTGAGACTCCAACTTGAAACAAAACTCATTTTTACAGTATTCTAGGAGAGAAAGAGCCTAGAAGCCATCAGGATTCTTTCCCATTGAACTTAATTATTACATACTTCAATAGGTCTTTCCAAAGTTATAGGACAGTCTACACAAAAGCAGACTCGAAAACTGCCCATTTGGCCTCAGTCACATATCAGATATTAGATATGCGACTTCAGACACATCACTGTATCTCATTGGGCTTCAGCTCATGTGTGTAACTCCTGGGCACTCCAAGGAATGTTCACTCAGATCTCCACAGTGAATAAGCCCTCCTCCCCTTTTCTTGACTTCCCTGCAGTGCCAGGCAGATATACTCAGCACGTGGTGCTTTAGCAAGTGTAGATGAACAGAAAATGTCGATGAGCAAGTACACAAGACAAAAGGTGTAACTGCCCAGGGACAGGCTGCTCTCTCGCACCACACTGTCACCACCTGTGCCCTGGGTCTCAGATTGGGATGGGCTTCATCTCACCTTCAAAAACCCACAGCCCTTGCAGCTGCTGTCTGCTGAGCTGGCTCACAGGGCTGAAAACCTCATCCATCTCACCAGCAGGTGGGACCCAGATTTCTTTTCCTGATAGTTGCTGTCTTTTTCCCTCCCTTCCCGCTGTCCTCAATTTTGTATCCCTTCTCTTCCCCCTCCCTCCTTCTTTCCTTTCTTCCTCTTCCTCTTTCCTTTTTTAGCTACCTCACAGAGTTCTTTTCCCTCCCTCTCTCGCTCCTTCCCTCCCTTTTTCCTTCCTTCCTCCCTTCCATCTTGTTTGTAACTAGCTCACAGTGTACCAGTTCCCATGTGATGGCCAAGGGTTGTTCATTGTGATCACAGGAGTGGGGGACAGTGTATACCAAGCTGTAATCTGTCAAATACAAGCCCTCCAAAATGTTCCATGCAGGAAGAATCTGGGACTAAATAACTCTGGATTACTTGTGGTGAGCCCCACTACCCATGCTCATAAGAAAGTCTTAGAAGAGTCCTGTGATCAAGAACCCCTTGAACCTGTTTCTTTTTAAGTTCCCTGGACTTTTGCCCGCGGAACCCTCTTTCTGAGTAGCAGCCACTGACATGTCGTAGAAGCAGTTTTTGTGGATCCTACTGTTGGAAACATCAGACTTGATGTTTTCTGGGGCTGGTTCCAGATTTAGAACTCTATCGTTCACTGACAGTTCCCTTGAAGGTATCCTTGACAGATCTCTAGAATGGCAGGAATGAGGTGCTGGACAAGTCACTTTCGGTGGAGGAAGATGCAGGAAGACAGTTATGGGAGTGATAAATCCCTGATGGCTGAATGCCTCTGGGCAACGGAACCTCGAGGGTAGGTGAATGAGGGACAGGGGGAGAGAGTGGGTACTGATAAATTATACTCAACTTATCTTTTTGCCTGAGGTCCTGGCTATAGCAGTGATGGTTTTCAAGAGCATTGTTCAGTAGGACTTACACATTGAAAAATGGCCTGAAATTGATAAGTAAGGTGGAGAGGACCGGGCTAGTTAATTCTGTGGCATGGATGTGCTCTGCCATTGGCTTCCTTTGCCCATCACTGAAAGAAAATCTTTAGCAATCTGTCCAGTGGAGTAGAAAAGCCATGCAATCAGGATTAGCTTTGAGCTCACACCTCTACAACAAAGGAAGGTTCTGTAGGTGAGAATTCATGTAACATTTTTAATTAAGATAACTGCAGGGGAATGGAAAGAACCCTTTAGTAAGTGGTGCTAATGAACAGATGATGCCCTTCCCCACCCCTCCTGGGGAAAATGAGGCTCAGCCAGTAATTGGTGTAAATAGCAATGAAAGTGAAAAAGATTTCCCCCCTTTTCTTTCCTTTCTTCAGCATTATTTGCTTTTGATTGCTTGACTGTTCCTTGTTTTCTTTATAAAAATTCAAGTTGCTTCTGAGTCTTCCTGAACCTCCTTTTCAGATGATAATTGGGAGCCTGAATCCTAAACTCAAGGGCTACACTGCCAGATCCTAGGTAAAGCTAGGAGTCAAAAGTTTTTCTCTGGCGCCTTAACAACTCTTGCTAGGATTGTTTTGAATGTGTTTCTACAAGTTCTTTTATGGTAAACGTGAATTTATACTTGATAAAGGGCTCTCATCTCTTTTCAAAGAAGGCAACCCAAAACAGAGCAAAAGAATGTAATAAAGGGTGTGTTGCTTTGAAGATAATTGAATGAAAAATTTATTTCCTGCAATATCTACTGATTTTTTTAAAAGGAGTAAGAAAAGAAAATGTCCTCCTAAGTAGATTTTAAAAAGAAACAAAGACTTGGAGTGTAATTAACAATAACTTGAGGAAAAATAGTCACCCAAAGCGTTTCTCCAAGAAGGCTGATTGACCTCCCTGTCAAAACCAGCACATTCCTGCTTCCTTGTGATGTAGGAGAGTGTGCTGGGAAAACCCTAGGGATTAGAAGCTCAGGAAAGCTTCTGGCTTGAGCTTTCTGAGAAAGGTGAAATGATGCTTTGTGATTCATGTAGGAACAAACTACTGGAATTGGGGATGGTGGTCCAAAGGGCTTTTGATGCCACGTTTGTTTTAAAGTTCAAAAGCCAGAGCAGGCTTCTTTGAGAAATTCCAACTCTGGTAGGTTTCAAAGTGACTTTTCTCAAATATATTTTATTAAAATTCAAGGACATAAATCACATGAAGCATTAATGGGCAGATCCTTACATATTATAGAGAAACAATTGACTACAAAGTGTTTTATTTCTTCAAATTTTAATCTAATTATATATTCTCTTAAATGTAGTAATGGGTAGGTCTGGGTTATATTTTTGCTTCCCTTAGTGAGTGCTACTTTTAAATTAATAGCATAATTTCACTTGCACCTGTGTCTGGTAGAAACATTAACTCATCGAGTTTTGTTTGTTTGGTTGGTTTTTAAAGATGTGGGGTACAATTCAGGGTTAGGTACACGAGTGATCATCGTGCAGGTAAAGTATGTGCACCCTTATTGATGTTATGTGCCCCCCCTTCTCCTGGAAGTTTCCCACTACTGCCAATTCCTCTTTTACAGTATTTTGTTAAATGTTCAGGGTCCACTTATGAGTGAGTACACATAGTGCTCAGATCTTTGTTTCTGTAATAAATCACTGAGTATTACAGACTCTAAATCCATCCAAGTTAGTTGTAATTGAGAAAGCTCTTTCCACCTGAAGCCAGTTGCAAAGTTTGGCTGCACAATACAATCACCTAGAGAACTTTGACAAGCCCCAATATCCAGGCCACACTCCCAGACCCATTAAAATGGGATCTAATGAAGGGGACCCAGTCATCAGTAATTTTTCAAGCCCTTCAGAGGATTCCATTATGGAGGGTTGAGAGTCACTGGTCTGAGTGGAAACAAATTAACCCGTAGTGCTCATGGATCTCATGTATGACAGTACATGCTGTTAAAAACAATAGGCGTCTCCCTGTCCGGCACCCCATCCTTGTCTTCCTAGGGCTCCTATGAGGACTAAAGCTCAGGGTCCTTTCTGCCTTCCTTCCAGTGGTGTGCTAGTGAGTGTTTAATAGCCCACTTCCTGGAATTAAAGAAGCCCTGCTAGAATGTGCAGATTTTCAGACTCTGCAAATACTCTCACTGTGATCAATTTCACCCTACCAAGGTGCTACACTGTACATGGAGGACTTTCACATGACTTTTCTCACTGAATTGCTGCAATACACCTAGGAAGGCCAAGCAGATAATATTTTCCATCTGCAGATGAGGAATTCTGCCTAAGCTCAGAGAGGTCAAATGGAGTGACTCACCCAGTGTTTGAGCAACTTGCTCAAGCTAGCTGGTGATGGAACCAGGACTTGAACCCAGAACTTCTGACTCCAACTTTACACACACAGCTACTAACATCCAGCCTTAGTCTACTGTCCTCCTCCACTCAGGCATGGGGCCAATCAACTTAGGTAGAACAGGGAGTGAGATGAAGAAACCGATATCCTGCCTTCCAGTCTTGTGAACTAATTATTTGCCAGTCCTGCTTTGGAAAGCATGTTTTCTGCAATGAAACATGGCCTATGTATCTAACAAAAAACATGCTCCAAGTTGGTATTAAGTTGGGGGTGTGATATGAATGGCACGAGCAATATCAATAGCTGATGAGCTGTGATTTCAAAAACAGAGTCAGGAACAACCTCTGTCGAGAGTGTGTCAAACCCAGAAGACACCTGGGACTCCAAGAAGTGGCTGCAGAAGTATGGCTTGAAGGCCCAGAAACTGTCATTTTATGATGTCCTTGCTGACTGCTCTTTCCGACATGTTGATGGAGTTGTTGATATAAAAGCCAAACCAGAGAACGAGACCATACAGACCAGTGCGGTAGGTGAAGTGAACTCCTGGGAGGGGCTGTGGCCTCTCTTTGATCCCTTGGTGGGTGAGGCCCCCTTCAGGTCAGAAACCAAGAGCAGGACCCATGGTGAAGGGCAACAGGCAGGGAAACCAGCTTGGGTTTCCACGAAGCAAGGGTTCCCTCTGCTTCCCACCTCACCCTTCTCTAAAAGGTAACTGTGAGGGTGGAGATCAAGTCTGGGAATGATTTCTAAGCATAAGTGAATTATACATAAGTCAAGAGCTGGGCTTGTAGGAATCGGGTACTATGAGTCTCAGACTAGTGCAAATAGAGAAGCCCTTTGTTTCCTCATATTGAGTCGAAGAGGGAAACATTGGTGAAGCAGGCTTTGCTATGGTCCTCTTGTATTTTCATTGTCATAAAGCTGCATTATTCTAGTGACTGCCAACCAGCAAATAGGGGAATCCCAGTAAATATGGAATCAGATTTTCCAAAGGTTTTCAGCACCAGGTAGGTGTCTATTGAAAACTTTGAAAGCTGTATAGTTCATCATGCCCAGTGGGTCTTAGGGGAAGGTAGCTTATCTTAGTGCCCAACTCTGGCTCCCGATGGAAAGACGATACTCAATGGCAGCAGCTTCTAAACTCTAGTACCATGTGTATGAATCAGTAGGTCTGAGGTGGGGCTCAAGATTGTGCATCCATTGCAATCCCCAGACGATGGTGAAGCTTCTGGTCTAGAAGCCACACTCTGAGAAACGGCAAGGTGGAGGACAGGTACCAGAAGACTGTGTCCAGAGTGTAGAAGTGTGGAAATACTAAGAAATGTCACAGTATGAAACAGAAAATCAGGATAAAATGAATACTGCAGATTTGTAAAACAAACAAACAAACAAACAAACAAAAAAGTCCTTTTAGGAGGTGGTAGAGTCCCAGGTACACACTGTAAAGTAAAGTGAACTTAAAAGGAGCCACATGCAGACAGGACGTCAGGCCCTCCCAAAGCACAGAGTCACTTTCTTCTTTTTTTAAATCGGTATCTAGTGGCTGTACATATTTTGGGGGTACATGTGATATTTTGATACATGTCTATAATGTGTAATGATCAAATCTGGGTAATTGGGATATCATCACCTCGAATATTTATCTTTTCCTCGTGTTGGAAACATTACCGTTCTTCTATTTGATCCATTTTGAAATATACAATAAATTATTGCTAACTATAATTTCCCTGCTGTACCATAGAACTAGAATTGATGCTTTCCATCTGATTGTATTTTTGTACCCATTAACCAACCTCTTTCTATTCCCCCTACTCCCTCCCTTTCTTAGCCTCTTGTCACCACCATTCTACTCTGTGTCACTTTATGTATGCTTGAAGGCTCCGATTCAATGTCAAGATCATTACTGAGATGTCTGTAGCTCCAACAGCTGACCACAGAGCACCACACACCCTCCCCAGGAAGGATGCTTTCCTTTGGGGATACATTAGCCACACCATGTTGTGTTCCTGCCGTCTTACTGCTGTGTGTTTATAATGAACTGAAAGGAGGAAAATACAAAAATTGAATTAGAAAAATGCAGAATTGACGCAAGACTTGTTTCCTGGCTTGTCTTAGGATGCAGAGTAATTGCCACAGTGCAGGGAAAATCTCATTTGTGGGTTTCCTCCCCCAGCACACTTTTCTGGTTTTGCAGACATTACTCAGTAATGTTCAGGAAATCATACATAACTAAATTTTCATTTTAAAAATACATTAGACCCTTGATATTTCAAAATATTAATCCCCTTCGATTTGAACTGCAAGCTCATGGCAATGTAGTATACTCAAGCTAGCTCTAGTACTAATTGTCTCCTGATTCTTTCTTGACAATTTGAAATGAAATCTCACAGGACCAGTTTGAAGAAAATGACTTATAAAAAGAGAATTTTACCTCAAATTTTTTTGTGCTTACCAATAATAGTAGGTTGAGAATTATATAGCACAGCTATTCTCTTTCACAAATATTAGTGAAAATGGGACAATTTTATTTCTAGTATTTGGGAACACATATTTGAAACTAGATTTACACCTAAAATTATGATGTGTATAAAGTAGGGAGAAAGTGAGGTAGTTAAATAGGTAGGTTTTTTTTTAGAGTTCCTCCAGACTCCCACTGGGCAGGACCCCCTAAATGTTTAACTATAAAAACCAATGTATAGGTACAGATACAGGAAACCCATCGACACTGAGAAATCAATGACCCAAAAAGCTTTGCTATGTAGCAGTTAAAGGATATGCTGCCATGTGACACAAAGCTTGCCTTTATGTAGCATATGGTCTGGTGGTTTTCCGTGTGGCTGTGTATAAGACATACTTGGGATATGCCATGTGAGGGGATTGAGGGAATGGAGAACTCTTTTGGTGACAATGCCAGGCATGTGGCAAGAATAAGAGAAGACACCTTTCTCCTTCCATCCTTGCACTGCGGCAGAGATGTGGTTCCCCTCTTCGCTTGCCTTGGGAGTGGAGCGCTGATCTCATCTTAGTCCTTCAGCCCTTCTCCTGAATTCTCATCCCACTGCTCAAACATCCCTTCTTTGACCTTCTCTATTCCTTCCTAACTCCTAAAATCCCTCCACTCTACCCTCTAGGACTTGAAGTCATCAGCAAACCCCTCAGAGCCTCCAATCTTCTGAAATGTTCCTGTTCCCTACTTGTCTGGATTCCCTCTCCAGGACCCTGTTTCCTGGCAGCCCCTGGAGTGGGCGACTGGTTTCTCTCCCTTTCCACTGGGACCTGTGGGCTCTGGTGGGTGGTGGCCTCCTT
The DNA here is from genome assembly GCA_963574415.1 of Tarsius wallacei. Taxonomy (NCBI): domain Eukaryota; kingdom Metazoa; phylum Chordata; class Mammalia; order Primates; family Tarsiidae; genus Tarsius; species Tarsius wallacei. The sequence goes on along the minus strand of CAUYQG010030577.1, from coordinate 470 downwards.
GTTCCTCTTGGCTCCTTCTTCACCTTCTCCCTTCCTCCCTCCTTTTTTCCTTGTTATCAGACTGTATCTTACCACACTCACTACAATGCCTGTCACCTACTGAGCCTTAGGTCAACCTCATCAGTCCTTGAAGACGACAGCTTCTCTCTTTCTGTCACTGGCTTTAATGTCTGTTTTAGTTCTTAGTGATTTCAATCCCATGTGGAAGATCCTTCCAATACCCCGATCTTTCATTTCTTTGACCTCCTCTTCTCTAATGACTTGCTCCTTCACTCCTTCTTTGCCACTCCTACCTTAGGCATGACTTTGACCTTGTCATTACAAATAACTGTTAATCAGAACCCACATCCTCGATTCTAAATGTCCTACTTGATGATCACTTATTTTTGGATTATTTCCTCTCTTGTTCCAATCCCACCCATCTGTCGACCCCACTGGGATATGCATGCTACTGTTTCTAACACCTTTTC
>CAUYQG010030574.1:0-11317 GCA_963574415.1 Tarsius wallacei | reverse complement strand
CTGTCCATAAGTAATTTTATTAGTTTCCTGAGTTAGTATGGCAGTTGCTGCTAGGGCCCAAAGGCAAGATGGCCACCCTTTTGCTGTATTGTCCAATTGTTTAGATAAGTATACTACTGCCTTCATACCTGGACCGTACCTTTGTCCTAGCAACCCCAAGGCTCTCCGTTGTGTAGAGGATAAAATTCTTTTGTAAGTTGAGGAGTGCCAGAGCTGGGGCCCTTGTTAGTGATTCCTGGAGCAAAAGGAAAACTTTTCGTGCTGGTGAATGCCAGTCCAGAAGCTCAAGTTCTGGACCCTAAGTAGCCTTGTATAATGGCTTAGCTATAAGTTCATAATTGGGAATCCAAAGCTAAACAAAAGGCATCCAAAAGCACAGTGGTGATGGCTCAGGATAAAGAATAATATGAGTTCCAATTTTTGTCATAATGTGCCTTCCCCATCATGGAGCCGAACATGTTGGCATAACAAGGAAGGAGTGTTGAAATATTTTATCTCCCAGAACACATGGAGGTAATGGCATAGTGAGATGGCTGGATATAATGCCCTGCACCCCCACAACCAAAAGGGGTGAAGGAAGGAGTGGACTGGGAAATTCAAGTAGAACTGAGAATGTAGCCCCTATATCAATAATGAAGGATATAACCCTGCCAGTTATTGATATTTCCACCTGAGGCTCAGTTGGTTTAATAGCTTGTTCCGAAGACATTGGGTTACTGAGCTAGGGGCAAGTCAATCTGACTGGAGAAAGCCCAGGAGATCCCCTTCCAAGATCATGCGAGGTGCCTGTTGTCCTTCATTTGCAGCAAGCCTCTGGGCCATGTGCTCCCCTCCGACTAGGTGAATGAGGCAATCATGAGCCCAATGTCCATGTTGTTTGCATTTGGGACAGGGTTTTCCTGATGGCAGGGCTTGACAGCCTTGGCCATATGCCCATTTTGATGGCATCAGAAACAAAACTGGGAAGGGGGCTGTGTACCCCTTCTGCGATTGACCGTCTGGGGTGGAAGATTATGAGTGTTGACTCTCTTTGCTAAAACGGTTGATAAAAGCTGAAATGCTTCCCGCTTATGTTTGCAGTCCTGCATTTTTTCTTCCTCTCGGTTATTAAGGACTTTAAAGGCCATGTCCAATAGTTCTAATTGAGGGGTTTGTGGGCCCTTTTCTAATTTTTGGAGTTTGAGCCTAATGTCTGGTGCTGACTGAGAGATAAAATATATAGCCAAATGAGTTTGTCCCTCCAGAGAGTTTAAATTAATATCAGTAAACTGCTATACTGTAGGAAGTGGAGTTGTAGGAGAGTATGAAGGAGGTATAGAATCTTTCAGGGGGGGCAGCCAACTCAGCAGGATCAGTATCCTCTGAGCCTATGGGCAATGGGGTCTGGGGAGCCAACACAGAAATATGGCAAGATGAACAGACATCTGGGTGGTGAGCTAACTCATAAAAGGCTTGAAGATATGGGAGCTCAAGGTACTTGTCATTTCTTATGAAGTGTAAATCAAGCTGCAGGAGTGCATTAGGAGTTAAGGAGCCACCTTCCTGCCAGGTTTCGCCATCCCCCAGCTTATATTGTGGAATTTCCCTGTACTTGTCCACCAGATGAAAGGGGCAGCTGGGGCAAGGTAGGCCAGAGCCGGTGGTGGGGCTGCAAAGCAATATTGTAATAAAAGGATAGTTGGGATGGGTTCTTGGTTTCATGGATTTGTTTCTGGCCCTTAACCCATCCAGATTCCCTGTCGGGTGTCCCCAACAGGGTTCAAAGGAATCAGCTCAAAGGATGTGAGTCAGCAGGGAGAGAGCGTCCTCCCGTCCCTGTGCCCACTGGAACTTGTGGGATGCTGTGCTCCACCATGTCTTGTTAGTCCTGATGCCAGGACTTCTGGCGATTGGGTCTCAGATCCTTGCTAGGAATCTCCCAAGGCAGAATCAAAGAAGCCCAAGAGACCCAGAAAGCCATCCGAACCAGGGGGGTCCAAGAGCACACATGATAAATGAAAGATGACTCACCAGAGGCGCAGAAAGGTGTGCAATGTAACTGTTGGAGCCTCAAGTTACTTTGTGGAGTTTCTTCGCCAACCAGAGAAGAAAAGAGCAAAGAAACCAAGCACTTTGTCTCCCACCCGTGTGGGCGCTGACTGTCCGAACTTTCCTTCAGGGACCTTCTTGCCCCCCTAGGGAGTAGCCCTAGGCAGAGACCGTCAGTTGTCCTCCGAGATCCAGCCCGGTCCATGAGAAAACACAGAGACCTTGGTTAGAAGGAAGTAAAGAGTTAACCTTAGTCCCTCACCCTGTCGGGTCATAGCAGTCTGATGTCTTTCCCTGGGACCTTCTAGCACGCTGAAGTGTAGCCTCAGCCAGAGCTTTCAGTTGTCACCAGGTTCCAAAACAGTCCACAGAGTGTCACCAGTTAAGAAGTAAGAAATAGAGAGAGAGAGAGAGAGAGAGAGAGATCTCAGTGGGACCTCCAGAAAATGTTAGGGCATGGATAGGGTGAGGGTGGGTGGATGGAGAGGGAAGTGAGGGAGGCACAGCACCACCAGAGCTGGCAAGCCAGAGGTGCCTGTTGGCAGCCCAAGGATTCCACATTACCATAACCCCTAGAGAAAGGCATGACAAGGATTCTAATGCTCCTGCACCTTCCCAAATGACATTCCTTAGAGCTAATGAAGGGTGCACCTCCCCTTATCTCCTAGACATTCCTGGTGGGTAACTTCGGTGGATCCTTGACTTCCCTGTAGATGGTGTCCAATTTACTGGAAGATTGAGTCCCCACTTGTTCTCCCTCTGAGTGGTCATAACTTTTGTAATTACAAGTTTCATGATTTTTACAATCGTTGCCCAATGCATGATGTCTTAGGCCTTGTAAATTCCCTTTACTCTAGGCAAGCTTGATTGCTGCTATGAGATACCTTTGATACCTGGCACCAGGAAGTCTGTTTCTGAAAAGACAAAGTCAGCAAAGTTAATTTTACCTAAAGTGTGCATTTCTCCAAAAACATAGCTTCTACTTTTTTATCATTGTGTCAGGGTTGAAGAACAAGATGAAAAATGGCTTCCCAGTCTCGTTCTGTCCTTTCCGTGGGCACAACATCAATAAAGGTACCCGATTTTAAACCAGACAAAGTGGGGACCAAAGGGAGGCCCAAACTTTACCTGTACAATGTCCTCTTGTATACCTAATCCTGAATTATACCACGCATCTTTAAAATAAAAAAAAAATCTATATATATAAAGAAAAACAAGTACTCAAGCATCAAAAGGAATTGAAAGCTGACTGTAATTCTTTTCCACTTAAAAAATAATATCTGTTTATGAATTCATCTACAAAGAACTCTTATAATGATAAATCTGATAGAAAAATTCACTTACAAATGAATTTATAGTAATTATGTTATTGGCAAAAAAATAAAATAAAAAAGAAAAGAAAAGAGATTTCCAAGCAAGTGTAAGTAGAACTTCTCTTCACTTTGGGCCAGCTTAAGTCATATGTGCAACCATGGACCAGAAACCATCACTCAAGACAGAAGTGGATTTAACTTAAAGAGAGTGAAACTTTAGGCTATCATTTGTGTGAACTTTTACTAAGAGCTGGATAGGGTTCCTCAATAATGTGCTCACATATTCATAATTTGTTTCTTTTTGGCAAAAATTTCAAAGTAAATGATTTTAACTTCAATTAGTTAAGACCTCTGTGTCTTTGAAACTTTGACTTATCCTTTCTCAGACTATCTTTCATTTCTGATGATGCTCAAGTAGCTCTGAATATTTTGGAAGATCTTGCTGAGGAGAATTTAAGTTGGAGATTCACTTTGTTTGAGGTTAATGATGTATATTTATGTGTTTTGCATTCAACTTTACCTGTAGATGGTATAGTCAATGTTTTGCTAGTCTTCTGGGCATTGCCCATTTTGATCAGATTGAATCATGATATTAACATATCTTATTGTGTTTGTCCCTGGAAGGATGTGATTAGTGGCGGGTAAAAAAAAAGTTTTGGGATTTAGAGTAAGAAACTTGTCTATGAAATATTCTTCCAGTATCAAATGAGTAAAATTATGCTGGGGATTCAGTTCTCACCTATATCTTACTAACATGGAATGTTATTATTATCTAGGATATATTTCTTATAGTAGAATATACAAGTATTAATAATTTATATATATATTTTTTGCTTTTCAGTGGGAATTACATGTAACAGAATTAATCAGAATTCCTCTATTTGTAGAGCACAAGCCTGTAGCAAAACTAACAAGAAGTGATTATCAATAATAAAAACACATTTTGATAATAATTTTGCTGGATGAAAGACTAGTAACTTTCTATTTTCTGTGTAAGAATTAATACTATAAAACTGTAAGAAATAATTCTCAAGGGCTATGCATTTTGCAAAAGAAGGAAATGTAGAGATGAACCGCTTTTTAATTCATTAAAACTATATTATTTTTCTGGATTTTGATTTGTTATTGTATTTTTAGTCAGCTTTTTATTATTTTTAATTTGGCATTATTAATTACCTTGCTTTCAATAAATATGTGATCATATCTATTCATAGCTTGCATCATTTTTATTTCAGAGTCCCCAAATTTTATGGGCTTCTGAGTTCCAAAGCTTTGATCCACCTAACCAAGAGAACATTGTGCATAGCTTTACTTTAGAGAAATATCAGGATTCTTTTTTGGAGACAAAAATAGGTAAATTCCCAAACATGATTTGGGTTTTTCTAGGACAGTAAGAAATAGAGGCTGGGTGGCCTAACAAGAGATTCCAAGTAAGGGTAAACGAAGTAATATAGACTAAAATAAAAGTTAACTTGAAGTTTTAAAAATATTAGTAAGGTAATTTAGAAGTAGTTAAGAAGAAATAAATACAACATTTGTGTGTATGTATGTGCACAAGAGCAGACACCTGACTCTATGGGCTTTTTTGCTCATGTTTATGGTTTCTTTTTCCCACCAGACAAAAATATCATGAGTGAGAAATGTGTAATACATAAGTCTGAATTCAAAAAATAACTACATGAAAGGACACATTAAGCCAATAATCTATTTTTTTTCAAAAAAGAATACACAGCAAGATAGTTGATAAAGATATATTTTCTATATCAATCTTGTCTCAACAGAAAACATACAGCTTGCTGAAAATAGAATAACTATTGGTGTGTTTATTGACAGTGACTAAAGCATGGATCTAGGAAGACTGCAAGGGCTATTGCAGTAGATTTGGGGTCAATAGCAGCTGACCTGGTATCACCCTTAGAACTAAGAGATCAAGAGACAGCATCGTTGTTGGAATCCAGAGGGATAGAGTGGCATGCTGTCTGCTGCCCAGATCCTTTTCTGTGATTTTTTGGTTCAAGGATTAACTAGTTTCTGGTCACTTTGAAAGGGGAGGAAGAATCCAAGAAATACACTGATCTCACCTCTTTCTCTTTCTCTGAACTCCTGCTAGAATTCTTCACTGTTTGAACTTAACTGGAAGTCAGACAAATAAGAAACCATGGATGTGATTGAGTCACAGAGATCAGCCTCCTGGGTTAACAAGAAGAATGGATAATAGATATGGAGGAGCAAAATGGAACCAGATACTAATGAATAAATGATGCCAAAACAATATCAATTTACCTATGTGAGTGATACAGAGAATTTGAGATAAAAAAACAAAACAAACAAACAACAAAAACTTAATTTGTTGTTTCCTTGAATTAATTAGTTATTTAATGACATGAATAATTATATGTATTCAGTTATTCATAAGATAGTTATTTTTCTGAGCTAGTCTACCTGCTGCTAAGAAATATCTATTATCATTTAGATTTCTCTCACATTTATTATTTCTTATGTGATTATTTTTTCCATTTACATTTCCAATATTATACATAATTATATTTGAAGTGTCTACACAATTCATTTTATAATTTTACTCATAACAAATTAGAAGTTATAAGAAAATTATCTTTGAAAAGAAAAGGATAGTTCTGTTACTTTTTATAGCTTTCCTCCGATAAGCTTCTTAAAAAGATCATAAAAGAAGTATTCTGTAATTTGAATTTATAGATGATTAAGTAAGGATTTATAATAAAATTATTCCATCAACTTGTGTTATAAAATACAACACTTCTTTTTTAAAAGAAAATCTATCTATTTATCTGAGTCTTTCAAAATGGAAAGGTCAATATGGATTTTAAAGTGCGATTTCATATTTCCCCCTATAAGATAAATCTCCACTATGCTTCAGTTCACTTTATCCAACAATAACTTAGGGATTGTAGGTTATAAGATACATGAGATTCAGTCTAACCACTCAGGTTTTATATGAAATGTATCTGAGTGTGTGTGTGTGTGTGTGTGTGTGTGTGTGTGTGTGTATAGACATGCCAGGGGGAATAATATATTTTAGAGAATAAGATGAACTGCTTTCTGTTTTCCTTCATGAGTACTCATTGGAAGAAAGTGTTTCCAAGAGGGAAAAGAAACCACTTTGTTTATTAATTATCACTGGTTGATTTTCCATCCACCTGTTTTCCCCCACCATTATTTCAAAGGGATAAAATTGTTTTAAGGATGTTTTCATCTTCAGGCTTGAAAAAATCTGTAGCAAAGTCATCCAGTATGGGAAATTTCATTCCCTAGCTTTATCATGAAAACATATGTGAAAGTTAAATTTTAGGTGGACATAAGGAAAGATATTTTAACTTCCCTTATGGGCCTACATAAATAAGCTTCCACACTCTGTGCCACAAATGAGTTTGAGATCACATGACACATCGGTTTTGTGATTTCCAGCAGCTTTGCCATTATTGAAAAAAAAGAGGCACTGCTTGTTCACCTCTCTGCCTCCATTCTTACTCTCTCCCTTTTCGTTTCTCACTCTAATTTTCTGTAACAAGTATTTCGGGAGCAATGGCCCAGAAATGGCCCTGGTGATAGGATTGTGACAAGATATAGAAGATCTTTGAAGTGCTTTTTACGTAGTGAGGATGTGAACAAGGTAAAGTGGACAGGATAATGAAACATGACAACTGCTGTGGTTCAGGAAGTTCAGGGTGTTCGGAGCACAAATAGTGGACTCCTGATCTAGATTTAGCTTTTTGGGAGAAGTGATATCCAAGCTGAGGTTTGAGTGATCAGCAACAATAAGCAAGAATCATCCAGAAAGAAGGAAGCTAACAGGTCAAGAATGGAGTTCTAGACGGGGATCTACGTGAGTAGGGACAGAGGGGTAGGGAAGGAGAGAATACATAGACTAGCTGAATGATATCTTTAATTTCCTTGTTTCATTTTGTTGTATCAAATACAGCATATATGATGCTACTGTTTCTTGGAAGCAGGTTGTACTACATCTCTTGAAATCTGTTTTCAGATCTTTAAGGACTGACTATAAATCTGCAGTTCATAACAAACCAATTTTATACTTTTGGGGTGACTGGTCATGGATTGCCATTTTCTAATGTTTAACATTGCTCAAAAAGCCAGGGCAAAAGCATTGATTATTAAGTTAGCTCTCATCTGAGTATTGCACCACCCTCACCCTACGTCTTTGCCTTAAACAGAGTTGGGCACCTTTTAGGTATGGTGTCTCATGTAGTTTCCCTCCTAAGTGGATCCATGTGAGGGCTAACTCACATAGGCTATCATAAAGCAGCTGGATTTAAGACAAGACTGTTTCCTAAAGAAAATACATGTTCAAATCTCATGCACTATCTTCTAGATTTGTGGTTATGGAGAAAATTTGAATATTAGATAGAGAATGTGTCTACACATACAGAGGTCCATGTTCACAGTGGTTACGAGTGTTACCTGTGAGATACTCCACTGCACATGCTAAGAACTTTTCCTAAAAGTGAATACTCCGATTAGGTTGTGACTTTTACCATTATTTAAAATGATATATCAATTACTAGCAATTATTTCACATTTCCTATCTATTGGGCATTGCATTCTCTAATTTTATTGTCAAACCCCCCTAAAATAATAACTTTCATTTTATCAATAAGAAAACTAAGACCCGGCCTGGTTTGGTGGCTCAGCCTGTAATCCCAGCACTTTGGGAGGCCAAGGTGAGTGGATTGCCTGAGCCTGCGGGTTCGGCAGCCTGGGCAGACTGGTGAGACCTCATCTCTACAATAAATCAAAAAATCAGCCGGGCGTTGTAGCGCACGCATGTAGTTCCAGCTACTTGGAAGGTTGAGGCGGAAGGATCGCCGGAGCCCAGCAGGTCGAGGCTGCAGCAGCCGGGATTGGCCACTGCATTCCAGTCTAGGTGACAGAGTGAGACTCCAACTCAAAAAAAAAAGAAAAAAAGAAAAGAAAACTAAGACCCAAGAAGTTAAGCACCTTGCTACAATCACAAACCTAGGCTGTAAGTGCAAACAGTCTGACTCCAGGATCCGTACATTTAACCATACACTACACTGCTGTTCTGAGAGAAAACAGTGCAAAATGAGTGATTTGATGACAACCAAAATTGCAGTCATGATACAGATGAAAAATTTTATGTTATTATGACTGAGAGTTGCTTGTATAAAATTAAGCCTGATGAGTAATTAAAACCTAATTTGCCTTCCCAATGTGTATCAGTATCATTTAATTAGAAATTGTCTTTGTATTTTGCATATTTTTTTATTCTAAGCATTTAGTCCTCTTTGAAGATGTCTTTTATTTTTTTCTGTTAATCGAGCTTTGGGCATAGGTGACTCCACCTTCAGAGTACACAGGAAGCTTGAGTGGCATCTAAATATAACCATCTGGTAAATGATTTTCTGGAATTCATTTATAGAATCAATTTAGAGCTGTGCACACTATAATTTTGAAGTGTTTTCATTCCTGGAAAATGATAATTTTATTTTGGATATTAATGCATAAAATACCTTATGATTGTATGGTTCCATTAGTAAATCTGTTTTTGTCTTGCCAGCATTAATCACAGATAAAGATGCCTCTCATCTTGGCTTTCTTAGTACTCAATATTTATTATGATTATTGCTACTGATTTTATTAATGCAGCAGCATTCTGTTTTTATATGTTTTGAAGCCCATTCAGAAAAATTAAGCTTAAAATATAAGTAAGCAAAAGTTACAAATACTTCTAAGTGTTCCATTTGCTAGAGCAATATACATTTACTGAGACATCTTTGTGGGTAATGTGCTTGATGATTGTAATTAGAGCAAGGAAAATTAGTTCATGCAAAAGTAGAAGCTTGACTTATTAGTCTCCCATCTTATTTCTTTGGCTTTCTGTTTACCCCATGTGAAGCCAATCACTGATCTCATGCTACTTTTGGATTCTAGTACTGCATCTATAAGTTTTACTCTTCTTTCTTGCTTAAGATAGTTTCTTTCCTTCAATTTCTTATTAAAGCTTAGCTATCCTCCGTCCTATTCTTTACCAATTAATTTTTATATTAGAAAATGTTCAAGTAATACAAATTGCTAACAGTTTAATGTATTATGTGTTCCCTATACCTTACATGGTAGCTCTGTATTTTGATACAAGGCTCTTGGAAACAGGAATGTTCTAATCTGTAAGCATGAATATTTAAATGTACTATATTGGCTAACATAAAAGTTTTCACTCTTTGTGTTTCCATAGTATTTTTTAAATATAAATGTTCTTTTAAGATTATATGATTATCCCTGAAAGAGAATATCATATAATCGAGAACTTTGAGGACCTGTCAAGCAGAGTTGAAATATGATGGAGGTGACCCAGACACTTGGCTTGGTCTTAAAATTTTAGGGTGCCCCAAAATACACAGTAATCAAGACAAAACACAATCAATGCAGTTTTTTTTTTTACAAAATAAATATTAATGCAAGAACTTCTATTATGAACAACATACCAAACTTTTAAATAAATACTGGGTCACTATTTCTGAATTTTTCTTTTGACTCATGCTCTTCATGGCTCTGATGTCAAGTTCTTGCTAATTAAACCTGCTATTCCTAACATGTAAATAGCTAAGTACTCCTTATTAATTAAAAAGCAAAAGCACAATATCCCAAATAAGTTAACTACTTTTCATGAGCTTTGAACAATTAAAAACAAGATAAGTCTAGAGATGAAATGTACTTCATGATGGTTGTAGTTAATATTGAATTGTATAATGGAAATTTACTAAGAGATGTTTGGTGCTTTCACCAAAATAAGCCAATGGTAAGAATGTGAGGATATGAATACGTTAATTAGTTTAACTGTAGTAATAATTTTACTGTATACATATACATACATATATATATATCAAAACATGTTGTATAACTTATACACTATTTTTATTATAAATAGGTCAATTAAAAACAAACACATAAAATGAAAACATGCTGGTGCTTTTCAAATCAAAATGGCAATTAAGTGCCAGCATTCATCTCCCAGAATGATGATACACATTTAAATGGAGGAAATCAATTAGACCAGAAAAGTGTAGGAGGGTTATCAGAAGTTAGTGCTTTTCTGCAAGTAGAAGACTGATGAAAATGTGTAACAAACATTGAAATAAAGTGGAAGAAGCATGTATGAGAGTGCAATGGGGGAATCCCAGGAACCAGAGATTGTACTCAGAGTAGACTGGGTTGAGAAAAGGGGCTAAAACTAGATATATGAAAACCTTATCTCCACACATGTGCATCAAATGCAGGCAGATATTTATCCAAGGCCTAAAAACCCGGGGTACTTCCCCAAAGAAATCAATTTCAGGTTATATGAGTGTTCCAAATTCTGGCATTTGGAGGGGCCCAGAGCCTTACAGATTTATTTGCTTATAAATGGAAAGCTGTTCTTCAACCAATTCTGCATAGGAAAACAGACTTTCTGGCGGTTATGCAGCCTAAATTCTGGGATCAGAGTTCCTGGGGTTTAATGGGGCTCATGAGAGTAATAATGAATTTAAAATTAAAAAAAAAAAAAAAAAACTCAATGACAAGTGCTTGATAAAATGAATTGTTGTTATTTTTATAAATTTCCAGTCAGGAATTCATTATTATTAAAAAGAAATAACCCTAACTGCATAACCATGAAGAAGTAAACTACCTTTCTAGAACTGATTAGACAAACTTGTTCTGCACAAGGTCAAATAGCAAATGCTTTTGGCTTTGTGGGCACCAGGTTCTCTGTCGCTCAGAATTACTCAACTCTGTCTGTGGCGTAAGATGCTGGAGTCCAGCTCCAGGAGAGAGTCAGGGCTTGAGACGGGAGAATCGGGAATGGCAAAAAAGAAAAAATGACAGGAATCACCTTCCTGGGGAGAGCTCAAGACTCTGCCAATTTTTATTTAATTTTCACATGCTTATATAGTTTTTCCACCCAGCCCTGCACCCACAAA
>CAUYQG010030573.1:0-12442 GCA_963574415.1 Tarsius wallacei | reverse complement strand
CCTTACATTATTTTCTGTTTTTCCTTCCATTTACTTTTAGTCCATTCACATTTAATATAATTATTGATAGGGTTGGATTGATGTCTGCCATTGTGCTACTTGTTTTCTATTTGTCACATGCCTTTTTGTTCCTCTGTTCCTTCTTTACTGTCATCTGTTGTGTTTGCACTTCCTTGTTTCTTGCCATGTCTTATAACTTTTTGTTAAAGACTAGGTTGGGCACATGTGCAGCTCTTAGCAGATAGTGTCACCTTCTTTTGCAGGTCATCTGTGTTGTCAGAGTTGGAGGCAGTGAAAGACATATATGGACGCCACTTTGTCCTTTTGAGTTCCAGTTTGTTCTCACTTTTTCTCACTACATGTCCAGCCTCTCTTCCCATCATCTGGCGCTGCTGACCTACAGCAACTTTAGGCATATGCAGAGGCAACAGCCTTCAATAAGACTTCTTCCCCAGCTCCCACAACTATGTAAGGTTTTATTATAATAAAGCCCAGGTTCCATACCACTCATCGTGGTTCTACTTCTCTGATCAAACCTTAACCGAGATCCCAATTCTCTGCTAAAATTTAAACTCCATCTTTCATTCATGTTCTCAATTTCTTTTTCTATTTTTTACTTTTATTTTTTTAGTCAGAGCCTCACTCTGTCACCCAGGCTGGAATGCTATGGCATGCTCACGGCCACTGCAGCCTCGACCTGCTGAGCTCAGGCGATCCTTCCGCCTCAGCCTTCCAAGTAGCTGGAACTACAGGCAGGCACCACCGTGCCTGGTAATTTTCTTGATTTATTGTTGAGATGAGGTCTTGCCAAATTGCCCAAGCTAGTCTCAAACCCCTGGGCTCAGGCAATCCTCTCGCCTCAGCCTCCCAAAGTATTGGGATTACAAGCATAAGCCAGGCTCTTTTTCTATTTAAAATAACATTAATTGTAGTTATTTTTGAATTATGTCCTTATCTGCTAACTTCAACATCTGCATCATCTCTTGATTTTATTTCTATTGCCTTTATGATCAGTCACTTTTGTCCTCTTCTCATGTCCAACCATTTTTTATTGTTTGCTGGAAATTGTGAATGATACGTTGTAGAGGCTCTGGATTAGTTTATCTCCCTATAAAGAGTGTTATGTTTTGTTTTGGCAGGCAGTTAAATTCCTGGCAAATCACACTAATCCTGTCATCATTTGCTTTTAGTCTTTGTTAGGGCAGGTTTCAGCTTTTCCTTATTCATAGAGTATAGCTCTTCTCTTAAGGCTTGATCTTAATCCTAATAAATCCTAGCAAATGGGGTCACAACAGGAATCCCTTGCTGTTCACTAATGTTCTCCATTTTGGCTGGGCCTGAATGTCAATATTTTCTCAGCACTGTATGACCTCTGAATTCTTTGCTCTGCTCTCAATGACCCAGCAACTATTATCTGCAAGTGCCCTGAACTCGCCCCTGCTCATGCACAGCCTAGGAATTAACCAAGGACCTAAAGGATATTTTCATGCAGTTTTGGAGGAGCTGTTTCTTCACTGTGGCTTCCTCCTTTCCAGACCCCTGTCACCTCGAATCATAGCCACCTTGAACTCCGATCTCTGTTTTCTTCATACGGTGTGACCACTGGTGGTAGGAGGTTTTGATGCTCAGCATTTTGGAAAATACACTCAAGGATAAAGATGAAATGAATGTGGGGTTCATTGTGTGTGAGTCCCTTTCTCAAGGATCATTGCCTTAGGTTAACTGCTGTCCAATGCCTCCCTATAGCTGCTTTATGCATTCTGTCCAGGTTTTATAGTTGCTTTCAGTGGTGAGATTAGTCTGATGCCAGCTGTTATGGTTGGAACATTCCTCTGGATTTGAGGGAGTGGGGGAGGGAGGGGTGCATGTTTGGTTAAAAATACAGATTTATTCAAACTCATCCATGCTCCTGCTTGGTCTCTATGCCATTCGATTGTACAATGAATCCTTTCTCTGTAATAACAGTAGAGGCTACAGCCCTTATGAGTACCTCAAATGGACCAAGGCTTTGTTCTTCTTCTTTTTTTTTTTTTTTTTTTTTTGAGTTGGAGTCTCACTCTTGTTGCCCAGGTTGGAGTGCAGTGGCATGCTAACGGTCACTGCAACCTCGACCTGCTGGGCTCAGGCAATCCTTCTGCCTCAACCTTCTAAGTAGCTGTAACTACAGATACACACCACCATGCCTGGCTATTTTTTGTGACTTATTGTAGAGATGAGGTCTCACCAAGTTGCCCAGGTTGGTCTCGAACCTGTGGGCTCAGGCAATTCTCGTACCTCTGCCTCCCACAATGTTGGGATTACAGGCTGAGCCACCGTGCCCAGCCAAGGCTTTGTTCTTAAGTGTTTTATACATACTAATTTCTTTCACCTTCACACTGACTCTGTGACATAGGTACTATTATCATCCCCATTTTATAGTTGCAGAAACTGAATCATGTTGAAGTTAAGTTACTTACCTAAGGTCACATGACTAATAAGTGGAGATGCTGAGATTCAAACTCAGGTAGCCAAACTGCTAAGCCAGCAACCACTACATTGCTGGGAGCAGTGGCTCAGCCTGTAATCCCAGCACTTTGGGAGGCCGAGGCAAAAGGATTGCCTGAGCTCGGGAGTTCGAAACCAGCCTAGGCAACTTGGTGAGACCTCATCTCTACAATAAATCACAAAAAAAACCTAGCTGGGCGTGGTGGTGTGTGTCTGTAGTTTCAGCTACTTGGAATGCCGAGGCGAAAGGATCGCCTGAGCCCAGCAGGTGGAGGCTGCTGTGGCCGTGAGTGTGCCACGACACTCCAGCCTGGGAGACAAAGAGTAAGACTGCAACTAAAAAAAAAGTCTGAATCTTTGTTCAATTTTGTTATGAATATAAGTTTTGAGAAAGTCACTACATCAGCCTTGAAAACTACAGCTTTTCCTCCCAGGCTGCTTTTAGGATGCTCCGGATCTGCTGACTCTATTAATTTCTCTGATAATGTTCTCCCCTCTCCCATCCTTCTGCCTCTATCTCAGTCTGGGCCACCCCTATCTTTCACCCAAGCTCTTCCCTGTCCTCATCATGGGTCTCTCTGCCTCCACACCGTTTCTCCGGGCATCAGGTCCACAGAGGAAAGACAGGCAGTGAGGGTTACTGAGCTGCAGCATGACGAACCTGGAGGTGGTGAGGAGAGAAGCAGAACAGACAGCCCAGTCAGGGATTGAACCTGTGGAAGGAAGCTCCCAGCCCCAAGACTGATGACCAACAAGGAGCAGGCAGACATCAGGCCAGGCAGAGGCCCCAAAGAGTCAACATGGCCAGGACAGGAGGTAGATGGGGAGGCAGGAGCCATGAGGCACACCAGCCGTGTAACACTGTAACAATCTCTGTAACACTGCCTTCAGGGTGGTCAGGCTCTTACCAGCGGTGGGCACTTGGGGGCATCCAAGCCTCAGTTTCCCCATCTTCAAATCCATTTGAGATTAAGTTACCTAAGTAACAGCGATTCAAATGAGACAGGGGTTTATCTTTCCCAAGCAATGAGAAATCCAGAGGTGGGTAGTTGTTAGGTTTTGCTTGGCAGCTCAAGTTGACACAGGACAGGGAACCCCAAAGTTGGGGTCTAGCCCGAGGGGTCAAGTGGGTTCTTAGCTTTGTGCAGGAAAGAATGTAAGAGCAAGCCACTAAGGGGAAGTACATTCAGTAAAATAAAAGAGGAACAGAAAGAAGGCTGCACTGTAGGCAGAGCAGCACCGTTCATCTCTTGGGTTTCAGCTGGAAAATGAAAACAAGCTCGTTGAAATAACAGGGAGCAGGCTGCTTTGTAGACAGAGCAGCCTGGACTGGACTTTAGGAAAAACAGCAATCGTGCATTCCTGCGGTTTTATTGTTATAGTGTTTTCCTCGTTATATGTTAAGTAGGGGGGTGGAATATTCATAGGCTTCTTGGGAAATAGGTGGAGCTTTCTGAGAATTGGGGTCCCTCCCAATTTGTTACTATAAATGGGCAGGGTCAGAACAGTCATGGTGCTGGAAGGTGTGTCATTTAGTACGCTAATCCATTATAATGAGTGTACAATGAAGTACAACGTTGAGTAGCAGACAAATTAGTTGCCCTTTTGGTTTTAGCTGGCAGTAACCTGTTCTTAACTACATTCTGATTTTCTCTATGGGGTCTCAGAAAACCAGGTTATTCACCTGTCTAGAGAAACTGTCTTAGCTATCCGTCCTGAAAAGTTAGCTTTGGCTAGTCATGGTGGCTCACGCCTATAACCCCAGCACTTTGGGAGGCTGAGGTGAGAGGATTGCCTGAGCCCACGGGTTCGAGACCAGCCTGGCCAATTTGGCGAGACCTCATCTCTACAATTAAAAATAAAAAATTAGTCAGGTGTGGTGGCACATGCCTGCAGTTCCAGCTACTTGGAAGGCTGAGGTGGAAGGGTCGCCTGAGCCCAGCGATCAAGGCTGCGGTGGCTGTAAGCGTGCCACTGCACTCCAGTCTAGGCAACAGAGGGAGACGCTAACTCAAAAAAAAAAAAAGAAAGAAAGAAAAGAAAAGTTAGCTTTGTTTATCCCAGGAAACTAGTCCGGCCGAACTCTTACCTCAAAGTCATCAGAGTCCAGGAATCTGAGTATTTCTTGCATGCCATTTAAAAAGAACTCAATCTTTTGACAGAATATTTGACAGAATATAGGGCAGAGTATCCGTTCTTTCAAGGTACAGCTATCATAACCCCGTCTCAGAAAGGACAAGGGTGAAGTGGCTAAAACATGTATGCAAGCTGAGTCTGTCCCACTCCCTGAAAGATGACTTCCTAAAAGCCCCACCCAATGGCTTCTAATTATATCCCACCGGCCCAAACTATGTCACATGGTGCTCTCTAGCCACAAAGGATGCTGGGAAGTGTAGTTTTATGACAGAGCACATTGTTGTCCCCAGCAAAATTAGGATCCTGTAAAAAGAAAGAAGACAAGAAGAGACACTAAGTCTAAGCAACCACAGTCTCTGATGTTATTTTCTTCACCATTATTAGGGTTGATGTGATGACAAAATCATGGAATTCTTGTAAAGCACCTAGCAGATACCTGGCTCAGTAAATGGCAGCAAGTATTCCTGAATTTGAGGAACTTTTCTTTTTCCTTTTTTTTTTTTTGAGTTGGAGTCTCACTCTGTCACCCAAGCTGGAGTGCAGTGGCATGTTCATGGCCACCGCAGCCTCGACCTGCTGGGCTCAGGTGATTCTTCTGCCTTAGCCTTCCAAGTAGCTGGAACTACAGGTGTGCGCTACCATGCCCAGCTAATTTTTAAAAATTCATTTATTGTAGAGATGAGATCTCACCAAGTTGCCCGGGCTGGTCTCAAACTCTTGAACTCAGGCAATCCTCTTGCCTTGGCCTCCCAAATTCTGGGATTACAGGCTTGAGCCACCACGCCCAGCCGAGGAACTTTTCTAATGATCCATCTAAGAAATGTCTTTCTGAGAGGCTGACATGCTCTGTGGAATGCTCACCAGGACCACCTTCAGTGCAAGGGCTTAATAAATACTTGCAGCATTGACTTGTCTAAGCCCTACCCGAGGAAAAACCCATGAGGAGAGTTTGATGGGACATAGTCTGAAGCCTTTTTAAAGTTCTGCCTTGGAGAAAACTCATTCTCCTTACTTGATATCTTTACTCAGTGGAGGAATGAGGCCTTGTGCCTTGTGCCTAGATACTCTAAGGAGCAGTGTATTCATGCAGATACTGTTGCTTCTCCGTCTCAATATACCCCTGTCTTTCTCCCTCTTCAGAGAATTCCAGTTTTAGCCCCAACTTCTATGTCTCCCTTCCTCCTTCAGCCACAAGAGGAGCCAGGCCTAATTGATCAGATCATCATGCTTGTATGAACTAGGCTAGACCAGGTGCTATAACAATGAGACCTCCCAAACCCAGTGGCTTACAGACAAAAAAGTTTATTTCTCTTGCCTGTGACTGTCCTGAGGTGTTCAAGCTCGTAGAACGCTCTGTTCCACACAGACATTCAGGGCCCAAGTGGCTTCCACCTGTGGTTCTGCCAACTTCCAGAACTGTGTCACTGTTGTCACATGATTAATGGTCACTGCCATGCCTGGGTGCCAGCGGTGGGAATGGGGAGGCAAGGCCACGCCCAATGCCTAAGTAGCACCCAGAAGTGGCACACATCACTTCGGCTCACCCTCTGCTAGAGACAACTTGGTTACATGCCCAGACCCTGGAGGTTTTGCAAATGTGGCCCCAAGCTACATGTGTTCAGGAGCAACTCTATCTATCACCACAGGAGAAAGGTAGAAGGGATTTTCATGAATGACTGGTGGTTTCTATCATTATCCACCAGCAAACATCTCTGCATAGCCATCTTTTGTGTATATGAGACTCTTTCTCCTTTCCTAAAGGAGATAAGGTGAGAATGGGAAATACAGTAGACAGTGGTCCATAGCAGTTATTAAATACCGCTGGGCAGAAATTGCAAATACAAATAGCATCGCTATCAGAACTCTCCCTATCCAAACTCAGAAACTGAACAGATTCACAACGTTTTTGGAGATACCTTTCCTTCATGAACTCCCACTGCTTGCTCTCCAAAACTCAGGAATCGAATAGATTTGAATAATGCATCGCACCACTCATGACCCAAACTCACTGAAATAGCTCACTATCTGAACTCAGGAAATGCATGGGTTTGGATAGTGAGGATTCTTGGGGCACATGGCAGCAGAATGAGAAAGCTCGGTTGGTCACCTCTGTCTTGCTCTCTGGGAGCACTTCCTTGTCCACTGTCCTCCATGGCCCCAGCCTTGCCCTCTGGAGGTCCATCTTGTCCATTGCACTTGGCCACATTTGGAGCAAGTTGGGAGGACCAAGAGTATTTCAAGCCTTGATTAGCCATAGGCTTTTTTATGCCCAGGCTTCTGGTTTTTACCACACGTGTATGTGTATATAACTCCCTCAAAGACTTGGTCGGTTTGTGGTCCACTGACTTCCAGTCAGTTCCATGTTCTGCAACCACTACCAAAGTCCTTTTCCTGCTTTATTCTTTGGCTTCCTTTTGCACCCATCACTTTGTCTCACTTGAGGCCACTTGGTTTGACTTGATGTTTGGCTGAAAAATCTTGAAGGATCTTTGAAAAATGCTTTTTGCAACAGTCTTATCTCTTCTGTTTGATTGAAAGCAATTTGCTTTTCCAACACTGCAAAGATGCCTTTAATATCTGGTATCTCCTTCTCCCTTCCTGCCTCTATTTTTGAAGTAGGTAGTTCTCATCTGATCTCATCTCTTTCCTTAAGGTATAAAATAAGTTGTGTTTCTTTCTTCCTTCCCAAGTGAGAATCCAGATTGGTGGGAGGCTCTGTTCCATGAGGCCATTCAGGGACCCAGGTCCCTTCCAGCCTGTGGCTCCGTTATTCCTCTACCCCCAGGATCTGCATGGCTCAGGCTGGTCATCAGCATATCTGAGTTCCAGGAAGTGAGAAAGGAGAAGAGAGAATGAGTGGGACACCCACCCGCTGTCTTCAGGCCTCCATTCCCAAAGAGGAACTCATCGCTTCCATTGGCAACAAAGCATGGTCATACCTAATACAATGGGTTCTGGGAAGTGCAGCTCCTGTCAGGTGGCCACATGCCTAGCTAAGACTTTTTGACTGTAGAAGAGAGGAGAATGGGTTTTTGTGGTGAGTAGCAGTCTCTGCCACCACGGTAGACTCATTTCCTTTCCCTTGCCTGTAATTGATTTAGGCATGGCAGGTAACACAATCGTAGCCAATAAAACATGAGGGGATTTTTTGTGAGAAGCATCTTGGGAAAGTCTTTCTCATAGTAAGAGAACTAGGAAGAGATGGTCTCTTCTTCTTCCCCCCGGACATTGTCATGTCAGGATGTGAGTCTGGAATTAGACTCCATCTTGTGATTGTGAGGCTGTGGATAAAGTCGATGCTCTGAGGCTAGCAGTGTAGGTAGACATAAGCCCAGGCTCTTGATGGTGCTGTTGCGTCTAAGTTGGCTGGCCCTGGAGCCAACCTCTTGCAGGACTTAGTGTGTGGCATAGAACATTTCATTGCAGCTAAGCCAAAGGAATGGGGTTTTCTGTTACCTATGGTTATAAACCTCCCGGACTTCACCTGAGGTTGGGCTGGAGTAGAGATGGCAGAGATGGCCTGTGGCCCCTGGGGTCTGTCTGATTTGGAGGGTTTGACAATACCTTAAGGTTAAGAGCACTGGACTCCCTTCCTAGGTGGTCCTGGTTCTGGAGAAGTAGGCTCTTCCAGGAACAAGGTGCCTTGTGTATGTCTTCAGACAGTGCAACGGGCAGGCAAATGTCACCAAGCGACTCCATTTTTCAAGGACAGGAAGGCTCAGAGAGGTGGTGTGCCATAGACAAGTCCATGGACACGTTAGGACTGGAATTGAGGACTCAGCCCTGGTTCTGCTGGATTCCTCGGGCCTTTGCTAGTGACACTAGGGCAGCCTCTGCTGAAACAATTGGGGAAAGTCATTATAATTATTATTTTGAGTTGGAGTCTCACTCTTGCCCAGGCTGGAGTGCAGTGGCATGCTCACAGCCACCGCAGCCTCAGCCTGCTGGGCTCGGGCGATCTTTCCCCCTCAGCCTTCCAAGTAGCTAGAACTAGAGGCACGCACACCATGCCCAGCTAATGTTTTGATTTATTATAGAGATGAGGTTTCGCCAAGTTGCCCCAGCGGGTCTTGAACCCGTGGGATAAGGTAATCCTCTCATCTCGGCCTCCCAAAGTGCTGGGATTATAGGTATGGGCCACCACACCCGGCCTTATAATAAATATTTATATAAGGCAGATAATACTCATTCCTTCAGGAAGCTTACAGTCTAGTGGGAGAGCAGGAACAAGAAAATGAACACACAAGCAAATATCTAAGCCCACACTGTGATAGCTGCAAAGACAGAAGAGGATGGGGGAGTGGTGGAGACATAAGGGGAGGAGGTCCAGGAAGGCACCTCGGCAGACATGACATTGAAGGGGAGACACAAAGACGAGTAGACAGACATAAGCTGGGCAAAGGCGTAGGGAGGAGAAAAAGCACGCAAAGCCCTAGGATCACTCAGATAGCTGCAGGTGTGGTTGGGGCGGACTGAGTAAAGGAGAGGAGGAGGGGCCAAGCTATGCGGGACAGAGTTGGATTGAACTCACAGGCTCTGGGGCTGCCTGGGTTCAAATCCTGACTCTGTGGTTTACCAGCTGTATGCCCTTGGTCAAAGTGTTAACTACTCTGTGCTTCCATTTCTTCCTCTTACCAACCCCTGGAGCTGCGAGGAATGAGATGAATTATGTTGAAATGCCTAGTACATACTAAGCACTCCCTAGGTGTCAGCTGCCCTTACGGGCCTTTTTAGGATTTGGTCTTTGTTCTATGGGCCATGAGGAATGCATTAATTAGGACCTTTGTGGTTGCAAGGGACAGCAACACAGCTCGTGTTGGCTTAAGCAACCATTGGAGGATGTGTTGGCACACATCCTTGAAAGATACAGGGTTAGATGGGTCAACAGGCACAGCTGGACTCAGGCACACAGCACTGCTGTGGCCACTTAGCTACTATAGTCGCCTGCTCATCTCAGGGACACCCCAAAGCAGTTTTCTCTCATTCCTCGCAGCTCCAGGGACTGGTAAGAGGAAGAAATGGAAGCACAGAGTGGTTAACAATTTGACCAAGGGCATACAGCTGGTAAACCACAGAGTCAGGATTTGAACCCAGGCAGCCCCAGAGCCTGTGAGTTCAGTCCAACTCTGTCCCGCATAGCTTGGCCCCTCCTCCTCTCCTCCTCTAAGCTAGACCAGAATGCAGGACATCTCTGAGTCTCCCAGACGTCCTGAAGTCGTCAAGTGAGGGCTCACGGCCCCCAGCCTTCCCTGACCACCCAAGTAAGAATGAGCTGCTCCTCCCACACTGCCCCTCAACCTGTCCTCTCCTCTGTGGCAATCACTAACACCCTGCCCTGAAGAGGCTTCTTCCTATGTGCCCCGCCCTCTAACCTGTCCCTTCCCCCAAGGCAACCAACAAGTGCCATCAACACCCAGCATACTACCGCCACATGTAGGCACTTGGAGCCTACTGAGAAGGGGGTGGATACATGCCAGGGCACACAGCCCCCTGGAGGGGAAGCCAGAGACATCTGGTAAGGCTTGGCCCGGCACTTCATAGGTGGGAGGATGCATGGGTGGGAGGATGCATAGGCCGCTGGCTTTCTTCTCCAGGTCCCAGGGAAGGGGAATGTGATAAGGCCATCAGCCCAGCCTCAGTGGACCTACGTTGGCCCAGAGCTGACAGGCCACAAGCTGTTGAGCGAGTGGGAGAGTCAGCTTCCCATCCATTAGGCCCATGGCCCAGGCTGCTAATGCCAAGCGGACATTCTGCTCCCAGGGCCTGGTAACCACTTAGGCGTTGTTAATATTTTACGCTGCCTAGCCGGGGGATCGATGTCTTGTTTATAGCTTAGGGTTTATGGGCAGTCATTGAAGCTTTCTGGCAACTGGGAAGGTCCTCAGAAGCATCAGGAGAAACTGAGGCAGGGAAGCAGGGTTGGGTGCCACCCCACAAGGGGCTTCTTTTGCCTGTTCAGTTCTCCATCTCACCTGACACATGTGTCCCCTGGAGAAATGTGAAAACCCAGCTCTAAGGGGCCATCAGAGCCCCCACCACGTGGCAGCCCTGTCTTATGCAAACCTTTACAAGCTCTTGGAGAGGTTGGATTATCATTCCCACTTCACAGATGAGGAAACTGAGGCTTAGAGTGGTTATGTACTACTAGGCTCTCAACCAGGGCATGGATTTAGAATGAGTAGTCACTAGCTGGGACACAGGCTGGATTTTGCTTCACTCTTAAGTGTGTAAATTAGGTAGCAGGAGGCTCTTAACCTTTCCTAGACTGAAACACTTTAGCAAGTTGAGTACTCCAACAGAGCCGTTTTCTCGGAATCGTTAGCCTGCCAACTCAGAACTGTTGCCTTTGGTCAGTGGAGACTCACCACATGCCAATTAACTGGAATTAAAAGCTATGTATTTATAGTTCTTTAAAAATACCACCAACGACTCAGACTTTAACCAGATGCGTGAAACAGCGAGGCTATATATACCGCGCAGCCCCTCGCCCGGTGGGTTTTCACTAGAAATAGCGTGGTGCCATGGGACAGTGCCCACTCCGGGACGCGGCCTGCTTGGACAGTCCCTGTGCCCCTTTGCCTGTAATTCACTTTCTGGGTCTCGGTTTCCTCACTTGCAAGATGAGGGGAGAGGAATGCCCACTGGGGGAGCCCTTTAAGAATGGATGGCAAGTGAGCTCAAAAGCTTGGCGGGCATATGCGTGCTCCGGGATGGCCCTCAGCAGCTGCTCACCGCCCGGCGCCCACCCCAACCAGGCACCGCAGGGGCTCCGTAAGTGGAAACGGCAGCTGTTCAGGCCGTAGGTTCAAACACCGCTCACGCTCACAGGCGTGGACCAGCGCTGGGTTCCCCTCCGCTAAGACGGCGGAAAGGAGGAGGGTCCGCCCACCGCCCTCTAAGTGCCAGTCGGCGAGGGTGCCCGCTGTGCGCCGCGCCCTCTGGGGGACAGCAGAGAGTCGCCTCCCGCGCTCAAGTCCCCGCGCTTCGCGGCGGGAGAATCCCCGGCTCCGCCCTGCCACGCCTCGCCCTCGCCTCGCCCTCGCCTCGCCCTCGCCTCCTCCTTTCTCCTCCCTTTCCGCGGCTGGCTCTCCTCTGCTCAGAGCCCCGGGCAGGAAGAAAGCCATCCACAAACTCATTAGTATGCCCTTGCACTGCCCGTGCGAGGCAGTCCGCATCCGCTCAGCTTTTCCCCGCAGTCTGAGAAGCAGGCGTCGGCCCCTCTACCGAGGGAAGGAGGCTGCGAGTCCGGGACTCGACCAAGGTCATGCAGCAAAGTCAGCACTGGGGCGCAGTTACGCAGACGCCCACGCCAAAGCCCACACCTCCTCCTAAAGCACGCAGGTTTCCAGAACAGGAGAACTTTGGACACAAACTTCTCTGTTTTCAAAAGGGACCAGACCAGGGCCAAGTGTCATCTCCGGCGTGAGGGCTCGGCGTTGCGGGCAGTGTCCCGGGGCGAGAGGGCTTCCCGGACCCCGCGCCCGCCAACTCTGCGCGGGCCTGGGGACCGGGCGGGCGGGCTCAGCGCCCCTCCCCAGGAGAGTGGCGCCCCGACTCCCTGCGGGGAGCGCTGCCGCGGCTCCCTCCCTCTCGGACACCGGCCCCGTCGCCGACCGCGCAGCCTCCGGGGGTTGGCGGGGCAGCCGTGGCGACGCGCCAGGCTCCGTCCGGGCAGGCCCTTGGGGGCGGGGCCGGCTCCCTCCGCCCCTTCCCGGGCTCCCACGGGCGGGGGCGCGGGGGACGCCTACCGGAGTGGTCGCCGCGCCTAGGCCAATGAGCGCGCGGGGAGCCGCGATGGAGGCCGGGGAGGCCGAGAGCGCCC
>CAUYQG010030572.1:0-10958 GCA_963574415.1 Tarsius wallacei | reverse complement strand
CAGCTTAAGAACTCAGTGGACATTACTGATAATCCATTATTTTGCTTTGTCAACCTTTATATTTGCTAAACTGTTTGTCATTTTAATTGCTGTAGAACAAACTTTATTTGCTATAAAATTAACAGAGTTGTCCCCATTGAGCATGTTAGAAAAGGGTTTCACTAGCATTCCCATTATTTCTTATAATAGAAAATGTTCTTGTGCTTTTATGTATTTCTGCCTAATTTGGGTGTTTATCACTTCCCTCACACACCCAGCATGTACGTGTATAGAAACTATCTGGCCAGACATAAAATTTTCTATCGTTATTCATCTCAGTCAGGAGTTTGTTCTGGTGACCAACAAGTCCTGTTTGGTATTAAGCATCTGCTTATGCAACTACATTTTCACAATGTACTCAAGGGCTATTTTAAACATATGAAAAGGTTGCATATGCCCAGCTCCCAGCATTATGAAAAGGCACACTACCATAGGAATAATCCAGCCAGGAATTTTCCTTCTGCCTAACCCAAGGGGGGATGAACTAGGCATTCCCCTTTATAAAGGCCTCAAAACACGAGATGTTCAATCCCTTGACCAAGTTCCTAATATAGGAGGGACCCAGGTTTGGAAAAATAACAAATGACCACCTCAGAAAATTATAAATACTTATGGCCCAGCCACATGGGCACAAAATAGGAGTTGGAAATGCCACACGCCTATATGTATATACTAAATTGCACTATTAAATTACAAGCTGTCTAAGAAATTATAACTAATCAAACAGCCACGGCTTTTGAGCTTGTTGCTCAGCAGCAAGCCCAAATGCGTGCAGCTATTTATCAACACCGCTTAGTTTTGAACTACCTGCTAGCGAAAAAAGAAGAAGTATGTGGTGAGTTTAATAGCTCTAACTGTTGTTTGCAAATAGATAATAATGGTAAAGTTATAATTGATATAGCCACCAATGTTAGAAGACTTGCCCATGTCCTGGTGCAAAAATGGCAAGGCATAAAAATCGGCAATTGATTTGAAAACATGTTCTTGGGTCTGGGAGAATTTAAGTATATTATTGAATCTGTAGTCCTATTGGTGGGATCCTGTCTTATCCACCCATGCATAGCCCCAATAATTAAGAACGCCAATTCTATGTTTGTGGAAAGAGTTGTTGAATGAAAAACTGTGGCCCATATAATGTTAATGCACCAAATTAAAAATAATGATGCTCTAAATCTATAAAAGATCAAGCATCAAGGGGGGAATGATGTGGCAGAAAGGGGGTTGGTGGCAGTTAAAGGTATTTCCTTTTGAAAGCCAAGTGGCAAGCTCTAAAGACCCTCCAGGCTGGTTTTGTTTGAAAAGGTCAAATGGCTAGAGACTGATGGCTCTCATGGTAATGCAATAGAGTAACTTATTCACAAATTTATCCAAAACCCCTCTTATGAAGTTTACGGTTTATAACACTGCAGTTCCTGGAAACCGTTTGTGCTTTGAAAGATCTGATTTTTCTGAACACCACCTTGTAAATTCCAAAGGAGATATGTAATCGCTCAACACGACCCCCTCCCTTACCTAAACAAGGGTGTAAGACCCCACTTCTCCCATTCTGGGGTGCTCTATTTGGACTCTTTAGACCCTTGGGCCTGCTGGGATAGCCAGCGTAATAAAGTGCCACTTCCTATAATAGTCTCGGTGTCACGATCTCTCTATTTTTCCTGCTACAAAATTAGTACAGTGGTTTATGAGGTGAATTTCTGATTGAAAGATCCCCAATTGGTCAGATTGGTAGGATATACATGGAAAGAGTGTGCTTTCTATGTATATCTCTATATATGAGATCTGACAATTAAGTTTGTGAACTTACCACCATGCATTTACATTGACAGCACTACACAAATAACTCTGTAAGGTTTCATAACATTGTTACATCTGTGGCTCACAGCTGCACTCATGCCAACATGTGGCAGTGTCTACTGAATGACATTCATTATCATTGCATGTTTTTGTTTGCTGTTATGAGAATTTTTAGAACTTGAATTAGAATAATGAGCAAATGTTAAATTTCTTGTTAAACTTGGAAAGTGTGGAAGTAAAATCAGGGTTATGCTTGTCCAAGTTTATGGGTATAATGCCATGAAGAAAATGGCAGTGGACAAATGGATTAAATGGTTTTCTGAGGGGAGAAAAAGCATCACTCATGAAGAGAGGTCAATATAGCCAGTAATGGGCAGAACTGAGGAAAACATTGCAAAACTTCATCAAACTATGCATCAAAATCATCAGCTGATTGTGAGAAACATAGCAGATCAAATCAACATCAATAGAAAAACAGGAAAACCTTAGCTGAAAATCTTGGCATGAGAAAGGTGTGTGCCAAAATAGTCCCGAAGGAGCTCTTGTATAAGGACAATGCACCAGCTCACACAATACTGTCTGTGAGGGAGATTTTAGCCAGTCAAAAAAATGATTGTATTAAAACAACTGTCCTACTCATCTGATCTGGCCCTCAATGACTTTTTAACTTATCCAACAATAAAGGAAACATTGAAAGGAAAATATTTGATCACATTCAGGACATCAAGAGCAATACAATGACAGCACTGATGACTATTTAAGAAAAAGGGTGCCAAGATTGCTTTGATGGGGGTAATAGGAAGTGGCATTGGTGCATAGCTTTCCAAGGGGAGTACATCAAAGGGGACCATAGTGATATTTAGCAAAGAGGTAATGTCACACTTTTTCTAGGATGAGTTCAATAACTTAATTGTCAGACCTTGCCTATATATATATATATATATTCTATATATATATATTCTATGTATATCGTAATTTACAGAAAAAAATATTTTATAAGAAGACATTACAATCAAAGTTTTAAGTCTGGATTCACATTTTAAATACTTAGAAAATAATAAAATACATATTAAAATTTAAATTTTAGGAAATTTAAATGTTAAAACAGTGAACAAAATTATTAAATTTTTTAAGACAGCCTGGGCTCAGTGGCTCAGGCTGTAATCCCGCACTTTGGGAGGCCGAGGTGAGTGGATTGCCTGAGCCCGCAGGTTCGAGACTCGCCTGGGCAACTTGGCAAGACCTCATCTCTACAATATATCAAAAAATTAGCCGGGCATGGTAGCACGCCTATAGTTCCAGCTACTTGGAAGGCTGAGGTGGAAGGATCGCCGGAGCCCAGCAGGTCGAGGCTGTGGTGGCTGGATGCGGCCACTGCACTCCAGTCTGGGTGACAGAGTGAGACTCCAACTCAACAACAACAACAAATTTTAAGACAACTAATATTTGTATGGATAATTTTCTTAAGCAACAGAACACAAAAACAAAAAAAACTTTGTTGATTTTCTTGTTAACTTTACCATTGTGTTCAAGTAATAAAAGGCATATAGAATAAAATTCGATTGATTTGTCTCAAAATACCTAAGTAATTTCAAAGTTCATAACATTCTTCAATTAATATTTATAAGAACATTATAGAAACAACTGAATTTCCAATGCATTTTCTTAAGTAGAATTCTTGTAGTCCACAGTAAACTAGAAAATATTTTATAGATAAAGTTTCAAAATATAATTGAAAAAGAAAACAATAACCAGAATCAATAATATAGCATTTGAGAAACTTAGAATAAGTATAGGTAGGCTTTTTCCTCATAAATAGTGGATGTTTTACTATATTACTAAAAGCAAAAGTCAATTTTACAACTGGCTTTAAAATATCTTTTATTCATATTGGTGGGCTATTATATTATAGACAGTTTACTATAATATGAATGTAAAATCCTCAGAGCTCACATTACAAATTAGCACACCATTCACTTAAATTATATTATTAAAATTTTAACTCAAGAGCATAATTATATAATGTCACAAATAAAAATCATTTTTTATTAATATGTAATAATGATAAACTATTTTTCGAATTGCAGGTTTTTCAGGAGCAGCTTTAAATGGTCCTCTTATCATTTAATTAAATCAGTACATCTTGCAGTATGTTGCTGGTTGTAATTAGAATAAGTCATTTGGATTAAACTTTCAATTGACATTTTCTGGAAAAAAATTCTTAAATTGCTATGTTAACTTTATTGCTGTCATGTTTTTCTAAACATTTTTTGAGAATGCTTTTTCTGTCAAAACTACAAACTTCGAATCTATTTTTCAAAAGTGAAATAGATTTATTTTAATTGTAAACAAAAAGACATTTACGTTTTGACTGACAAAGATTATTATTAGCCAATTCTAAGAGATAAATGGCAAATTAATGCCTTCATTTATCAATATGGAATTAGCTCAAAATGAAAATTTTCTTATAACATTTTCTTACTCAGCTTTAGGTTCTGGGTTTTTAACTCATGGAACTTTCAATAAATGTTCAGTATGAATAAATTATGTGCATATCTGTACTTAATATCAGGGCCAAAAATGTTACTTAAGTGTATTTATTTATTCTTCAAGTATGTTATTTCCAACAAGCTTCAGTATATAACAAAATTTCTAAACCATGGTATAGTAAAAGTTGCTACAAATAATTCATATAGCAGGTCCTCATCTTTTTCCTGGCGGATGGAAAGACTGTAGTTTTCTGTTTTCTTAAAATTAGGACATAGTCAAATGGCTTGTGTGACAATAAATAAAAATAATAACTCTCATTTTTGGTTTTATTATCTCATCCTTACTTCTCTAGAGTCTAAAATGCTCAGATAACTTTTGGAATATTGAAAATGCTTGGAACCGTAAAATACACTTGAATCATTTTATGTCCTTTGTTATCACAACATAACTATCCTAACCCGGGTGATACATATTATATAAAGTTGAATTCATAATTGAGATATTAACTTAAGCCAATCTACTGCTATTAATTTAGTACTCAAAGTCAAATTCCACTGAATAATTTATCATAGCATTTGCATGTTTCATTGTCTTCCATTTGGCTTTCAAGTTTTTTTCTCTGTTTCTCTAAGTTAATCTTTTTCACATGTGCAAAATATTATTAAGGAAATATTAAGATAGTATATATTTTAATTCATTGTCCCTTGCAGAGAAATAATATCAGCACTCATTATGTTTTAACATTTTCATACTTTATAATCCATGATGGAGCATAAATAATGTAAATTATTTAAAATAAAATTATCTGAAAAAAGAAGTACCATCCATCTCATTAAACAGTTAGGGTATAATAGTTTTTGATATATATGTTGGTATTTTTTATTAGAAAGTGTAATTATACTTCATATATGTTTTTATAATACATACAGTTCTAATAAATAAATTTAAAATGGTACTCTTCACATAATAAATTAGTCATTTTTATATTTTTGCCTAACATATTTCTTGTAATTAAGTAGTTGGGATTATATATATATATATATATATATAAAGTCAATGTAGTTTTATTTGTCACAGTCTTATTTTTTATTATTTAAATAAATCTTAGTATTATGCTGAGATAGACAAAGATCACCTTATAAGTTGTAGTACTTATAAGAATCAGAAAATAAATTCTACTGTTATGATAATAGATAAGATCAATCTTTTCAAAATTAAATTGGGTAATTTTTAACCAAATAATTCTATATCTTCTAAGAAAATATGATGTTTTCTGTTCAAACTTTTTAAAGAAACTGAATACAGTAATAGAATTTTAAAAATCACCCTACAAAATTTATTTTACTCATTTCTAAATAGCTTGCTATTATTGCTAAATTAGTTTTCAAGTAGTCCTTTTACTATTTCCAAGTGAATTAATCAATCAGTAATATTTTGTTTTTTATTTTATAGGCTTAAGTTACAATGCCTATCTATTTAAAATAAAACATTTTTACATTGTAATTTAAGATACCAGAAACATACATTTCTCCAGTGCGCGCGCGCGCGCACACACACACACACACACACACACACACACACAAAGAAACACAAACTGACATTAGATTAATTATTCTAGGTCATGGAATATTTTGATTAATGCAAAGTTAACATTTATGCCATTTAGTCAACCCTCAGTATGCAAGGGTAATTAGTTCCAAGACAACCCCACGGATACCAATTTTTATAGGATAAAATCTCTAATATAACATGGAATAGGATTTGCACATAATTTATACATATCCTTACATATACATTAAATAATCTCTGGTTTACTTGTAATACATAATAAAGTATAAATACTATGAAAATGTTAGTTATACTGTATTATTACTAATTATTATTATTTATATTGCTGCATTGCATTGGTATTGTTGCTTTGAATATTTTTTATCTGGAGTTGATTAAATCTGAAAATGTAGAGACAGTAAATGTAGAAGACTGATCCTATGGTGTCTGAGTTCAAACAATAAACACACAGGAGATACCAGTTTTAAGATAATAGTAGTTCAAAAATGTCAGAAATTTATAATTGCATTGTATCTAGCTCCCTGAAGTGATAGAAATGTGTTAGATATTGAAATTTTAAGATATTTTTGAGCCGGGCTCGGTGGCTCAGCCTGTAATCCCGTGCCTTGGGAGGCTGAGGTGAGTGAATTGCCTGTGCCCGTGGGTTCGAGACCCGCCTGGGCAACTTGGCGAGACCTCATCTCTACAAAAAATTAAAAAATTAGCCAGCCATGGTAGCACGCGCCTGTAGTTCCAGCTACTTGGAAGGCTGAGGCGGAAGGATCGCCGGAGCCTGGCAGGTCGAGGCTGTGGTGGCCGGGAGCGGCCACTGCACTCCAGTCTGGGTGACAGACTGAGACTCCAACTCAAAAAAAAAAAAGATATTTTTGAAATAATTCTATACTTAAACTTTGAGTATCAAGTTATTTGAATAGGAAGAGCCCAGACAATGATTTTGTTCAGGTTTGGGCTTGAGTGACTGCCTGAAGTTTGACCAAATTTTTTTACCTTT
The DNA here is from genome assembly GCA_963574415.1 of Tarsius wallacei. NCBI lineage: Eukaryota > Metazoa > Chordata > Mammalia > Primates > Tarsiidae > Tarsius > Tarsius wallacei. The sequence continues at coordinate 4,075 of CAUYQG010030572.1, read as the reverse complement.
GTTGTAGATATATATTAAAAAATAATTTAATAAAATACTTAAAGGAAATTCAGTTAGTAAATTATGTAAGACTCATTAAGTTTTAGTATTCTAAAATTATTTATTAAAGCAAACATATATGTATAATGCCCCTGCTATATTCCAAGCACGATTAAAAAGCTGTGTATAAATGTATATATACCAATATCAAAATTCATACTTTTTGTTTTGTTTTGCTTTTTATAATTTTTTATTAATAACTATGATTAATAATGAAGACCACCTTTTTGCTTGCTTTATTTATATCTTTTAGTAATTTGAATGGTTATTTACTTGTTTTTTTAAGTACCTTGTAATCATTCATTCAGAAAATTTTTGTACATATATACATTCCAATCACTGTGAAGGTCATAAAAATACTGGTGTAAGAAAAAACAAACAAAAGGACGTTGTGTTGAGTAATAGCACTTAATGTCTATCTGGTACTCCAACAGTCATTGCTTTGTAATATTCTATCCAAAATACATTGTGGCTTAAATTAGTTACACTTATGTAGTTGAAAAATCTGTAGGTCAGCTGTGAGATGGCTAGCCTAAAATGGTTTTTCTCAGTTTTTCCAGGTCAGCTAGAGAATTAGCTGCATATGGGTTTTGCAGAAGACTTTGGCTAAGATTATTTTTTGTATATCTAGAAAGTTGATGCAGCTTTACTTCACATGTTGTTTATACAAATCATAAAAATATAAAGTTTCAGCATGGTCGATAGGGCTTATCCACATGTCAGACTTCAGGAAACCAAGAAAAAGAGCAAGCATCAACAAAATAGAGAGATCTCAAACAGCCTAATGTTACACTTAAGGAAACTAGAAAAAAAGAACAAACTAAACCTGAAGCCAGCAGAAGAAATAAATAACCAAAGTCAAGAAGAACTAAACAGAAATGGGACCTTAAACAAATAAGCAAAGGATCAATTAGTCGAAAACCTGGATAAATTTGAAAGGATAAACAAAATCGATAGACCTCTGCCAGTTTCACATAAAGAGAGAGATGATCCAATAAATGCAATTGGAAATGAAAAATGTGGTGTCACAAACAATCCTGAAGAAATACTAAAGATTATCAGAAAGTTTAACATCTGTATGCATGTGAGCCAGAAAATTGAGGAGAAATGGATAAATTGCTAGAAAACAAAACCTCCCAAGACTGAAAAAGGAAGAAATTAAAACCCTTACTATACCAACAACAAATCATGGAACTGATCCAATAATAAAAATTAAATCAAATCAAATCAGGCAAAACATTTACTTAAAAAAAGCTCCAAACCAGATAAATACACAGCTAAATTTTAGCAGATATACTGAAGAGCTGGTATAACTCCTATTGAAAGTATTTTAAGCAATTGAGAAGGAAGAACTTCTCCATTACTCATTCTACAAAGCCAATATTATTTTGGTATCAAAAATATGGCAAAGGTAAAACAAAGAGAAAAAAATAAGTCGATATGTCTGATGAACACAGAAGGAAAAGTTCTAAACAAAATTACTAGCAAACTACTTTCAGCAGCACATCAAAAAGATTATTCAACATGATCAGGTGGACTTTATTCCTGGGATGCAAGGCTGGTTTAGCATAAGTAAGTTAATATAGTGCATAAATAGAAGTAAAACAGGAATCACATGACCATCTCAATAGATGCAGAGAAAAAGCATTTGATAAAATTTAACGTCCTTTTATGATAAAAACCCTCAACCGTCTGTGCATTAAAGGATCACTTTTCCAACTAACAGGAGCATCTTTGACAAACCCAGGGCCAATATCATACTGATGGAGGCATTCTCCCTAACAACTAGAACAAGATAAGGATGTCCACTCTCTCCATTCTTATTTAAAATAGTACTGGAAGTCTTAGCCAGACCAATCAGGCAAAAGAAATAATTAAGACACTTTCAATTATAAAAATGGGAGGAAAAATATGTGTGATAAACTCAGGATGGATATTACTTTACTTATTTTTACACAACAATTTATATATTTATAAATCTATGTATATATAGTATAATTCATTACCTTAGGATGTTTGTGTATATACATTTGGTTGTATGATGTACATATCAATGACAAATATGGCCCACTTATAGCTAATAAGAAATTAGAACATATTAACATATTTTGGAAATATATAATTATTAAAGGTAAATTTAAGAGAGCATGTAAATAAATTAGAGCAAATAAATTATTTTTTCAATCAAACATATAGTAGAATTATACTGAATTGAACACTTCAAAATTAATACATACAAAAATAAAGCAACAATAGATGAAAGACAAGCTTTATTAATGTCTATGTGATGTTATTTTACTATGGCGATAACATAAATATTTAAGAGCAGTACTGCTTTCAAATAACAATTCATAATGTTTTCAAACTTTATTACTTTATTAAAAAAGTGATTTTGTTTTATTGAGTTTTATCTCTAAGAAATGGTTATTCTTTTTTCTTTTTTTTTTTTTTGTTGGAGTCTCACTCTGTCGCCCAGACTGGAGTGCAGTGGCCGCTCCCGGTCACCGCAGCCTCGACCTGCTGGGCTCCTGCGATCCTTCCGCCTCAGCCTTTCAAGTAGCTGGAACTACAGGCGCGCGCTACCACACCCGGCTAATTTTTTTGATTTGTTGTAGAGATGAGGTCTCTCTTGCCCAGGCGGGTCTCGAACCCGCCGGCTCAGGCAATCCACTCACCTCACCTCAGCCTCCCAAGGCGCTGGATTACAGGCTGAGCCACCGAGCCCGGCAGAAATGGTTATTCTTGATGTCCTTAGTTTATCAGTCACTATTATCACACTCAGGAAAATTGTAATAACATTTATGCATTTCTCTTGACAATGATTTTAAGTAAGAAAGAATTGGAATTTATTATAAAAAGTAAACATTTAAAAACATTCTCAAGTGTCAGCATAATTTCTCACCACTTGATACAAGCAAGCAAAACATGGACTTTCAGCAGGGGTGTACCATTTAATTGCCCCGGGAAACAAAGAAGCTACACTCAACAGGAAATCTTCCTTTGGGACTGCAACCAAGAATGGCAAACAAATCTTTTACCCTCGTTTTAACAAATAATAAATAAAAAAATTTAGAGCGCTTGCTTATACATTCACACTTAATAAATTCAATTTTAGTCCTATCTCTATTAACATGAGAATAAAACTCCTGAAGCTTTTACTTCTCACCTACTTTAGTCTTCAGTGTCTTTATTTTTGACTTCCATTTAGATTTCTGGTTAAAGCTCATTTTCTGCTAATTTAGTGTGCAATACTGTAACACAGAAAGTATATCTGCAAGCATTCAATATCCCCTGATTATTATCTAGCCCGTGGATATAAATAATGCCTGCAAATTTTCATTCCCAAGAGGTATTGCTGAGTATTTTCTTAATCATCACAATGGATACTTTTTCTTTATAACTTATGATCAACTATTTTTTTTTTACTTTAAATAAAACTTTTTTATCTTAAATAAGCAAAATAAAGAAATGCAATTATATTGAGAAAAATTGCAAAATGATCTATTTATCCACTAGACAAATATGTACTGGGTGCATACTGCGTACCAGAATATTTTATACTTTAGAGGGACAAGAAAACAATCATAAACCTTGCTCACCTGGGGGTATGTAGGGGATGGGAAATATAAATCAATTGCACAACAGGAACATGTGGAACAATGTCAGAGTTGGTAATTTTTTTTTTCTTAAATTGTAGTGGAAAGTTCTTTGAGTATTTTATTTTAATTAATTAATTAATTAATTAATTATTTTGAGTTGGAGTCTCAATCTGTCGCCCAGACTGTAGTGCAGTGGCCGCTCCCGGCCACCGCAGCCTCGACCTGCTGGGCTCCAGCGATCCTTCCGCCTCAGCCTTCCGAGTAGCTGGAACTACAGGCGCGTGCTATCACTCCCAGCTAATTTTTGATTTATTGTAGAGATGAGGTCTCGCCAAGTTGCCCAGGCGGGTCTCGAATCCTCGGGCTCAGGCAATCCACTCACCTCAGCCTCCCAAAGGCACGGGATTACAGGCTGAGCCACCGAGCCTGGCTCTTTG
>CAUYQG010030571.1:0-37021 GCA_963574415.1 Tarsius wallacei | reverse complement strand
CATTTTAAGAAAGGAAAAAACAGTGATAATAAGGTGAATAGAAGTCACATTTGACTTCTGCAATGACAAGAGGTACTCAAAAAGTGGTTACCATCAGCATCCAGACACTTCTGATTATGAGGAACTAAAAATAATACATATCTTAAAATGTGTCTACATCTTTTGGCGCCACTGTTATATACTTACATAAAAAATGGAATAACAACTAATAATAACAGGATAAAGAATGACTAAAAACAGAATAATAGTGGTATTGCTAACACAAAGTTTAACTTTGTGCTTCTTTTTTTCCTCAATTATATCCTAGTAGGAATGTACAGTCAAGATACTATGTGTTAGATGAACTGGACATAATTCTTCTCATTGATTACATATAGTTGTATTGTAGTTTATTCAACCAGGCCCTTACTGGTGGATATGTGGACTATTCCCACTCTTTTGCTATTACAAAAATTTCTTGTACATATATAGCATACTTTTGCCAGTGTGTCTTTAGCATAGATTTCTGTAAATGGGGTTACTAGGTCAAACGGTAAAAGGACATGTAATTTTGTTTGATACTACCGAATTCCCCTTCCTAGGGATTGTGAAATTTTGTATTCACACCAGCAATATTTCCTGATTTTCTGCAGCCTTTCCAGCAGAAGGAATTGTCAAACTCCTGGATTTTTGCTAAGTTGATAGATGGGAAATGGTATCTTGATAAAGTTTTGTATTTATTTTTTGGTGAGTGAGGTGGAGCTTCTTTTCAAATGGGGCATACATAAGATGAAGTATTATGAAGCTGTATCATGGCCAGTAGTGGAGTAAAAAAGGCAAGGCACAAAAGAATGTATAGAGTATGCCACCTCTGATGTAAGAGGGGTTAGAAATACACATGCAAGTAAATACTTGCTTATATTTTTCAAAAATAAACAATAGAAAGGTAAACCACTGTCTAATAAAAATAGGAAACGATAGGAGGAGAGCAAGAATAGGTGAGAGAAAACAGGAATGGAAGCTAGAACTCTTACATCACAAAGGGCTAATATAAATAAGTTTCTAGATTTTTTTTAAAAGGCCATACTGAAAGAATGTAAGCAAAAGATGGCCAATTCAAATAAAAAGAAATGCAAATAGCCTTTGAACAGGTGGAAAGATTGGTTCATTTATTGCAGTTTGTTTTCCATTTTGAGAGTTGCTTTAAATTTTATTTTGTATTTTAAACATTTTAATATTTACAGAGTCCCAAGGTCAAATATAAAACAAGATATATTCAATATATATAGTGTTTGTTTAAACTGTAGTTCATCTCCTCTTTTAACGCTTCTAGATTCTGATAATAGGTAAGAATGTTTTCCCCACTCCCAAGTTATAAAGGAATTCACTCATGTGAATTCTAGTACTAGTTTTTCTAGCACTGTTATGTTTTCATTTTTAAAAATGTTAGAACTGTAGCTGTTTGGAACTTATCCAAGGTAGAGAGTAAAGAATGAATTCAATTTAATCTTTTTTCGTACATGACTGTATAGTTCTGGACATTTTTATTTTATATCACTTTGTGATCGCCCACACCTACTTCTAAAAGTAGCAAAACACTACTACGGAAACCTCACTGAGTTCCTGGAATAGGAAATGGGAAATCATCTTTTTTAAGGCTTTGCTTTTATTTAATACCACTAGATGGCACACATCAATTTCTTTCGACGTTATCTTACCTCCCTTTCTTTTCTGTGAAATCCATCAATCGAGAATCTGCCAAAGGGCCTCCCTGAGCCTTTTTCCTGCAACCCTGCTTGAAATAAGATGATTTGTGCAGTTTTAAAATTAGGTCCAGAGGTTTTATTTGTAAAGTCAAAATGATTGTTCCTGGAATCACTGCCTCCAGGGCCTGACACACTCCACAGATACATTGCTCCGTTTATTAATAAAACAAAAGTTTGGGGAAATGCCTATTCTGTCCTAAATTTGAACTTGACTAAGAAAATCATAAAGCGATTTCTTCAGGCCATGGGGGCTATCACCAGAGTCGTGGACACTGTGGTACTTCACCTAGCTCCCCCTCCAGGGCTGAGGTACTACTTTCCTCGCTTGCAGGAGTATTGGCTACTGATGGCTCACAGCCAAGTCTCCCTCTGAGATCCCTGTATGGAAAGGAGCTGCTTTCCCTGGGCAGGCTGCATTCCATAACTGGTTAACGTGGAAGTATATAGGCCTAGTTCCCTTACCTCAACTCAAGACATCTGAAGGACCTCCCAGTTCTAGAGCTTCCTGTAGGATCAACTGAGGCCTTTGAGGCAACTGTATCAGTCTGCCCAATCCTATTTCTTTCACTCCTTTACTTGTGTTGTCCCAAGCGCTCTCCCCAGTAAGCTCCTGAAGGTAAATCTCTGTCTCAGTATCTGTTTTTCAGGCAACCGAACTTAAGATACAGGGTCAATGGTTTTCCCTCAATAGGGCTCTAAGCTAGAGCCTTGCTATTAGTGTATGATGCACAGACCAGCAGCATTGGCATCAACTGGAAACTACAGTCATGCATCACTTAATGATGGGGATACGTTCTGAGAAATGCATTGTTAGATTATTTTGTTGTGCAAATATCACAGCGTGTGCTTACACAAACCCAGATAGCGTAGCCTGCTACACACCTAGGCTATATGGTATAGCCGACTGCTCATAGGCTACAAACCTGTACAGTGTGTTACTGTACTGAATACTGTGGACAGTTGTAACACAATGGAAGTATTTGTGTGTCTAAACATAAAAAGGTACAGTAAAAATACAATATAAAAGATTTTTTAAAAGTACACCTGTGTAAGGTACTTATAGTGAATGGAGCCTGCAGAACGGGAAGTTGCTCTGGATAAGTCAGTGAATGAATTGAAGACCTAGGACATGATCATACACCACTGTAGACTTTATAAACACTGTGCACTTAGGCTACATAAGTTTATTTAGGATGTTCTCTTTCTTCAATAATAAATTAACTCACTGTAACTTTTTCTTTCTTTTTTTTTTTTTTAAGATGGAGTCTCACTCTGTTGCCCAGACTGGAGTGCAGTGGCCGCTCCCGGCCACTGCAGCCTCGACCTGCTGGGCTCCGGTGATCCTTTCACCTCAGCCTTCCGAGTAGCAAGAATTACAGGTGCGCGCTACCACGCCCGGCTAATCTTCTGATTTATTGTAGAGATGAGGTCTCGCCAAGTTGCCCAGGAGGGTCACAAACCCGCGGGCTCAGGCAATCCACTCACCTTGGTCTCCCAAAGCGTGGGATTACAGGATGAGCCACTGAGCCAGGCCAATTTGATTTAATTTAATTTTTTAGATTGAGGGGGTACATGTGCAGGTTGATTACATGGGTATATTGCATGATGCTGAGGTTTGGTAGAAGTTCTAGAAAATCAATTACCCAACTAGTGAACATGATACTCAATAGGTCTTTTTTCTTTCTTTTTTTGAGTTGGAGTCTCACTCCATCGCCCAAACTGGAGTACAGTGGCATGCTCCCGGCCACCACAGCCTTGACCTACTGGGCTCCGGTGATCCTTCTGCCTCAGCATTCCAAGTAGCTGGAACTACAGGCACGCGTTACCATGCCTGGCTAATTTTTGATTTATTGTAGAGACGAAGTCTCGCCAACTTGCCTGGGCGGTTCTCGAACCCGCAGGCTCAGGCAATTCACTTGCCTCTGCCTCCCAAAGTGATGGGATTACAGGCTGGGCCACCGAGCCAGGACAATAGGTAGTTTTTCAACCCTCGCCCCCTCTCCCCACCATCATTTTTTAGCCTCCTCCTTTCTTCGAGTCTCCAGTATGTATTATTTCCACCTTTATGTCCATGTGTACATATTGTTTAGCTCCAACCTATAAGTGAGAACATATGATATTTAATTTCCTAATACTGAATTATTTCACTTAGGATGATGCCTTCAGCTCCATCCATGTTGCTGCAAAGGACATGATTTCACTTTCTTATGGTTGTATAGTACACCATGGTGTATATGTACCACATTTTCTTTATCCAGTCAGCTGTTAGTGGACTGGGTAGACTCTGGGTTTCATGACTTTGTTATTGTGAATAGTGCTGTGATAAACATATGAGTGCAGCTATCTTTTTTAATAAAACAATTTTGTTTCCTTTGGGTAGATACTTAGTAGTGAGACTTCTGGGTCATATGGTAGTTCTATTTTTAATTCTTTGAGTAATCTCCATACTGTTTTTCCTTGGGGGTGAACTAATTTACATTTCTACCAATAGTGTATAAGCATAACCATTCCCTTTTCTCTGCTTCCTTGTCAAAGTTTTTTTTTTTTAACTTTATTTAATAACACCCATTCTGACTAGTGTGAAATAGCATCTCGTTGTTTGCATTTGCATTTCTCTGATGATTAATGATGTTGAGCATTTTTTTCATATGTTTGCTGTCCACTTGTATTTCTTCTTTTGAGAAGTGTCTGTTCATGTCCTTTGCCCACTTTTTAATGGGGTTAGTTGATTCATTTAAGTTCCTTATAGATTCTGGATATTAGTTCTTGGTTAGATGCATAGTTTGCAAATATTTTCTCCTATTCTGTAGGTTGTCTGTTTACTCTGTTGTTTCTTTTGCTCTGCATAAGCTCCTTAGTTTAATTAAGTCCCATTTGTCTATTTTTTGTTTTGTTGCATTTGCTTTTGAGGTCTTAGTCATAAATTATTTGCTAATAAGGCTGAATAACATTTTGCTATATGTGTATACTACATTCTCTTTATTCATTTGTCTTTTGTTGGACGTTTGGGTTATTTCCATATTTTGCCTTTTGTGAATAAAACAGCAATGAACATGGGAGTGCAAATATTCTTTGAGATCCTGGTTTCAAATTTTTTGGATATATACCCATAAATAGGACCGCTGGGAACTTTGACTATTCTGATATCCAATAGTACTTGGGCATTTTATTTGTCCCATTAGATATTTTCTCAGTGCATTAATTAGTGTCTGTTGCTGCTGATCTAAGGGTTGAATGTTGTTTTCTAGGAGATTGTCCCACATTTTTCATCTGTGTTAACCTTGCCTCCAGGCCATGCTCTTAAGTTTGAGAAGACAATGTAGAACTTGAGAAATCCAAGGCATTCCACTAGCTTGATGTCTGCTGTCAATCCTCAGAGAGGGAATAAATGCTTGGTTATGTGGTCCCATCTCTTCTGTGGCCCACTCAGCTCTCCACTGTCTTCTTCCCAACTTGGAAAACGTTACCAGGAATTTACAGAATTATCTCTACTCACTTCCATTAACTATCTGTCATCCCCACAAGTATAGGAATTATATAGCAACTCCTAGACTCTTCTGTTAATTTGATACAGAATCTTCTTTCAAATTGCAGTATGCCTGGTGGGTATCCTTCAAATCTTGGCAAATATTTCTATTTTATAGGCAAATGTTTGTGATTGGGAGGTATTAATCAGAAAGATTGGAGATGAGTTAGAATAGTGAGATCAGAGAAGACATGTAAAGCAAGTAGTTTAAGACAGAGAGTGTGACTGTTAATATTAAATGTTGCAGAGGCAAAAAATAGAAGAAGAATTTAGAAGAGTCCATAGGATTTATACTATCGATGAAGTCTGAATGGAGAAGTTTTCAGTGGAATGTCCAGGGCAAGAAAGAAACTGTAGAATGTTATTAAATACATTAAAAATGTGAAATAAATGTAAAGAGCATGCGGCAGGAGAGAGTGTCAATGATCTCTTTCTGCTCACCAATTCCCTTTTCCATAAAATAAATAGCTGGGCTAGATAATCTCCAAGTGCCTTTTGCTATAGGGGCTGCCAAGTTGACGTAAGCTCACTCTCCTTGAGGCAAACTACCCAGGAACTTCCCCATCAGATCTGAAGACAGAACACCACCTCTGAAGTGGTCTTGCTGAAACAGATTGAAAGCAACTCTAGTTAAGCCTGTAGATCTAACATCCAGTGTGCAGGAAGTATGATAGCGAGGGGAGTAAGTTTAGGATACCAACAAAGAAACAATGGATCAAGTCCAAAATTTGGGACATTTTACCAGACAGTGAGTCAATGGCATTAAAAAAAAAAAGAGGTGCAGCCAATCCTTGCCCCCACAACCCTGGCCTACCTCTGAGTTCCCAGCAACCACTGTGGCCCATTCCTGCCCATGTAGGTAGTGTCCACCACAATCCCCTGGGTCTCTCTGCTTCTCCATCTCAGGCCTTCTGGAACTACAAGAGCTTGCTCAGCCCATGATTAGGACAGCCCAGAAGTAGTCAGTGAAGGGTGTCTGTGAATAAAGTGTCTGTGGATAAAGATTTCACTTTCCTCAACTTTGGTGGGACAACCCTGAGATGCATGGTACACAGGTCCTCAGAGGACCCAGGCAGAATTAGCCTACAGTTGCTCACAGTGATATGCAGCTCATCAACACATCTTCTCTTGGCCTGTCACCCTTTCCAGTCTCACTTTTCCTATTCTCTCGTTTCTGCTTCCTAGAACTACTTCTCAAATAAAATATCTGGTTTTTATCATAAGGTCGGCTTTTGGAAAACCAAAAAAAGACAAGGTGACAATTGAAAACAAAAAAGACTTAGGAGACAAAACAACCAGAAGTATCACGTAGACATTGATTAGCTCTGGGTTTGGACACACCAACTGTCAAATGATGTATTTGAGATAATCCAGGAAATTTGAATACACAATTAGCACTAGATGATATTAAGAAATTCTTATTTTTGTTAGTTGTGACAATAGCATTATGTTTGTAAGAATATGTCTTTTTTTTGAAGATGCATAAAGATGACATGTCAGAGTTTTTTTTTTTTTTAAGTACATTAAAAGACAAAAAAAAGGAAAAGGAAAATCTAATAAACAAGAGAGTATAGGAACATGTTTATGGTTGCATCTGGGTGATAAGTATATGGGGGCTCATTATACAATAATATCATATTCCCTATTTTGTGTATTTTCAAAATTTTTCACGATAAAAAGTTATGTTCTTCTTTCAGAAGAGAAAATTTAAATACCAAGAAAAGAGTAACTTTGATAGTAGGCAAAATTCCTCAGGGCGTTTACTTTCAGAGACCCAAGTATAGAAAAGACTTTCATACAACTCTTTCACTCAAGACAAAAAACAAACAAAAGACCCTCCTACTCTCTGCAAAATGACATTCACTAATTACTCAACTTCTATATTCCCTGCCTCCAGCCTTGCCAGATGCCACATTTCTTTCTCTAAAGTACAAGAAACCAAACAAACTCTCCTGAAATCAGCATATTCCATTGCAAGAGGCCAGCCACTAAGCAGTCACATGAATCGTACTCTGAACACCAGAGCGGGTTTTGAAATATTCTGGCCAAGAATAGTTCCAAGGGCAGAGCCCCGGCACGCCATGCAGCTCACGTAAAAAAAAAAATTCCATACATTTTCCATGCACTGATTCAAGATACCCACAGAAATAGACCAAGGCGTTGCTGAATCAATTCTCGAGACAGGAAGAAACATCCTAAAAAGAAATAGCTCTTGGTCTCCTGCAAGGTAAAATGTGTGCCTTAGATCTGCAAATGAAAGAGTATCACAAACATATGGTTAATGACTCATCCCAAATGGAAAAACAGAGTTTGTTATATTTTATGGAGATTTTACATGTTGAAGGTACATCTGTTGCTATTTATGCTCACATGTATGTAGAGATTGGCAGAGCAAGTTCTCTGTAGGGATGAGCGAAATCCAAACCAAACCACAGAACTTTCTAACTTTGAGGCTGGCTCCTGGGATGGAAAACGGCTTCCTGATCCCTTGAAACACTGCCCAGTTGAGCAGGGTGACTTTGAGAGGCCCACATCACAGGACTGCACAGTTGGATAAAGCAACTAAAAGCCCCGCTTTGCACAGGGCCTCCAGAGAGAACAGAACAAAGACAGGAAGCCAGTGAGGTGTTGGGGGAGCTTGGGGAACAGTCTTCTGATTACTGAACAGCTTCTCTGGGTGACCGTTCCAGGCAAAATAGACCACGTCTATTCTGACACAAACACACCACCCAGAATCACACCAAAGCCTACTCCCTTTAGCTCTGTTAATAACACTCTCTAAGAGAGTGTTCGTGTGCTCTGGCAGACTTTTTTTTTTTCCAGTTGGTTAGCTCTGATAAGTTTGAAGGCTTTTTCTCTGTTATGTACATTTCTACAATCTCCTATTTCATAGTTCATTGATCTTTATTTTTGTTCAGTTGCATGACTGTTTAACTTGTGAATAATGTGTTATACCTGTTCAGTCTAGCCTTCACCTTTTTCCTTCTTTTCTTCCCTGCCTCCTTCTCTCCCACCATCCTTCTTTGCTTACCATCTAACAGAGGGAAAAGAACAGGTAAATAAGCAGTTATACAACAAGGCTGAAAGAGAAGTGCTATGGGAGTATTATGGGATGAATTGTGTCTCACAAAATTCTTATGTTGAAATTCTAACCCCTAGAACCTCAGAATGTGATGGTATGTGAGATAGGATGTTTCAAGGGACAATTAAATTAAAATGAGGTCATTAGGGTGGATCTTAATCCAATAGGACTGGTGTCCTTATAATAAGAGGAATTTGTACACAGATAGGCACAGAAGGAGGACCATGTGAAGAAAGAGGGAGAAGACAGCCATCTGCAAGCCAAGGAGAGAGGCAAAGAAGAAACCAACCCTGCCAGTACCTTGATCTTGGATTTCTAGCCTCCAGAACTGTGAGACAATTCATTTCTGTTGTGCAAACCACTCAGTGTGTGATACTTTGTTATGGTAGCCCTAGCAAAGGAATGCAGAGAGTCACCAGGTAGAGTGTTGTGAGAATCCAGAGGAGGAAGAGAAGGCTGGCTTGGTGGGATCAAAAACCATCATCTGGAAGAGGTTGAATATGAAAGATGATTTGAGTGATAGGTAGAATTTGCTCATGCAGTAACAGCAATGCTGAAAAATAGGATCAGAAGTTCAATTTCTTACACAGACCTGCCAAAGACCTCACACTCAAGCCCAGTGAGTCTTCCAACATCATCTACAGAGATGTATTCTCCACTCTTGTGGCCAGGGCACCTCTGGGGTTGTACACACTGTCCTTGCATGTTTGATCCTTTCTACTTTCCATTTAGGTAAATGTACTTGAAAATTACGGTGTTTGTTGACTCCTTGTTCACCTGTACATTATTACCACTTAACATTGACTGAGAGCCAACTGTGGGCCAAGTGCAAATATTCACCTACCCCCTTTTAGGCATCTCAAAAGAAACTAAGTATGAAAAGCAGAAACTTTAATGGACTATAATACAGCATAAGTGAAGTCACTTCAGTTAACTCACTCACTGTTTGCTTCTAGTCACTCTTGGTACAATGGCAGCTATTGAGTATTATAATACCCATGTACTAAATTAATCTCAAGTTACTTTGAATATTGTCTAAAGTATTCTCATCTAAATCTACTCCTTCAAGGCCTGCATTATGAGAGTCCAAGAATGTATTACTAACAGTCATGGAAAATGTATTTAACATTCTTATAAATATTATCACTCTCTTTGTTGGCAGAAGGAAAAATTGTTCCTTCTGCATTTATTCAAGTGAGGTCTGGCTGCTTCTCAGAGAATCTCAGGCAGTTGAGTGGAGAAGGTTCAACAGTGTAAGAAGGCAGTATGTATCTCCAGCCTCTCCTCTTGTTTTTAACTCTCAACTTCAGAAAGATCACAGGTATCATTCAGTTGGGATTATAAAAAACAACCCAGGTATGGCAGATGCTGTTTCTAAATTTTAGGGGATACAGCAAGAGACACTCTTGGGTATTATTGAAAATAATTGGGTCCAAACACTACCCGATAAATATTGGTAGGCATGTACCTATGTTTGTTAAAATGAAGATAAGAACTAAGCCATCTCTTTTTAAGGACCTCAAAACCATTTTAGGTTTTAATAGGGCCCACCAAGATAATTTAAAATAATCTCCCATCTCAACATTCTTAACTTAATCATATATGTGGGGTTCCTTTTGCCGTGTTACCCATGCCCAATAACATATTCACAGATTCTAGCATTTAGGATGTGTTCATCTTCGTGTGTGTGTGTTGTGTGTCTGTGTTGGGAAAGGGGTCAAGAAGTATCATCCAGGAATTAAAAGATTTATTAGAGTCATACTGGGTTTGTTTGCGTTTGTTCTCGTGTGGGAGGGAGAATAATGCCCCATCCCCTCATTCTGCTGAACATGCACATGTGCGCGCGCACACACACACGCACACTCTCTCTCTCTCTCACACAGATGAACACATCCTAATTTCTAGAATCATCTGCTCTACATGGCAAAAGGAATTTTGCAGATGTGATTCAGTTAAGAATACTGAGCTAGGAGATTGTCTTGGATTGTCTGGGTGTGTCCTATCTAATCACAAAGGTTGTTATTTATTTATTCAAGTGAGGTCTGGCTGCTTCTCAGAGAATCTCAGGCAGTTGAGCGGAGAAGGTTCAACAGTGTAAGAAGGCAGTATGTATCTCCAGCCTCTCCTCTTGTTTTTAACTCTCAACTTCAGAAAGATCACAGGTATCATTCAGTTGGGATTATAAAAAACAACCCAGGTATGGCAGAAGAGGGATGTAGGAGAGTCAGAGTGAGAGACAGATAGAATGATGGAAGCAGAGGTTGTAGGGAGGGAAGAGATCTGAAGATGTTATGCTGCTGGCTTTGAAGATGTAGAAGGGGGCCATGAGCCAAGGAATGCAGGCAGTCTCCAGAAGCTGGAAAAGAAAGGCAGGGGAATCAATTCTCCCCTAGAACCTTCAGAAGGAACCAGTCCTGCCAATCAGTTTTAGACTTCTCACCCTTCTGGACTTTGAGGAAATGTGTTTATGTTATTGTATAAATATATTTTTTAAGTCAGGTTTTCATTCTGTAGCCCAGGCTGGAGTGCAGTGGCATGCTCACGGTTCACCACAGCCTTGACTTCCTGGGCTCAGGCGATCCTTCCATCTCAGCCTCCCAAGTATCTGGGACTAGAGGCACGTGCAACCACTCCTGGCTAATTTTTTATTTTTTGTAGTGTTGAGGTATCTCTATGTTGCCCAGACTGGTCTTGAACTCCTGGGTTCAAGCAGTCTTCCAGTCTCAACATCCCAAAGTGCTGGGATTACAAGGGTGAGCCACTGCACCCAGCTGCATTTGTGTTATTTTAAGCCACAAAGTTTGTGGTGCTTTGTTACGCTTTGCTATAGCACCAAGAGGAAAACCAATACGCCCTTCTTTAGCTCTTAGTAGGCAGTCACTTACTCTTGAGCAAGTTTACTTAACCAGCCTGCGTTTCGTTTGTGCATCTACAGAAGGCAGTAACAATCATGCTTAGTCTATAGGCGGACTGTAAAGACCCAATGAGGTTATGGCTGTTAGGACTATTGCCATCTCTGCCTCTGCTGCTGAGACTGTAGGTCACATCCTTAACAGCTCTGTATTTCCTCTTCTTCATCTGTAGAATGTGACAAAACCACATTCGACATTTGATTCTGGTGGGGATCAAATGAAGGAATAATGTAAGCCCGAGAATCTAAGGTGTGATCCAGTTAAGTGAGAGTGATTCTTTTAGCTTGTGCTTGGCTAATGCCCAGGGAAGCGCCTCTTCCCTTAGACTTGCAGGTAAGCCTTGCGCCCCTCCCCCACTCCACCAGCCTGGCACTTACCCCCCTCTCCTGCAGTGCTGAGCTTTGAGACTCTCTCCCTCCCTCTCCAGGAGCCCTTGGGGCATAGCCCTGTCTGATTCATGTTTATATCTCCAGCCCCTTGCTGTGGGTGTTTGCCAGAGTTACAGAAGCCACAGGAACCTTTCTATTCTTTGCCATACTCAATCCCAGGTCTCCTTTTTGCTGCTGCGCTATGGCTGAAACTGTTTTGCTGTAAACCACTAGTTTTCAACCCTGGTATACATTAAGATCACCTGGGGAGCTTTTAAAAAAATTACTGGTGTCCAAGCTCCACCCTGGACCAATTAAATGAGCTCTCTGGGGGCGGGGCCTGGACATCAGTAATTTTTTAAAAGCTCCCCAGGCGATTCCAATGCACAGGCAGGGCTGAAAAGCAATCCGACGCTCAGCCAGTCACATCTGAACTGCTAATTCTGAACTCAGAGTTCAAATCGGAAGTGAGAGGTCATTTATCTATTCTCGTCACCAAATCCGAAACTGTCCTCATTCTTAAAGACACAGATTCCAACTCTCTTTGGGGCAAAGGTGACTGTCAGACCCTGTACACATGATATAAGTGGATACTCTGTAATCAGGCTGAAGGAATAATGGTCTTCTTTTCTCTCTGTTGCTTAAAACAGTGGTCTGCAACTGTAAGAGTGCTATAAGCATAGACTTGAATGAATGATTCCAGCCAGTGGCGAGAATGCTACTAAATCTATTTAAATCTAAATGCTACTTTTACCTTACTTGAAGAAATGCTCATTTCTGAATATGAAAATTATTAAACCTGCTTGCCACCATGTAAGCAAATCAGCGGTCCTTGGGGACCCAACGCTAACTGCAATAGTGCTGCAAGCCCTAGGCCTACATCCTGGGGCACCGAGGTATCCCAGACGCCAGAGCAGGTTGACACAGGACATCCAGGGGGTGTCTTCTGCCCAGCATAGAATTCTCCCGTTCCACTCCTAGGCTAGGTTTAAATGAATCAAATCGAATAGAGCTTTCCTTTTTTAACATGCAATTGCATCTCAAAGCCCCTTTTGGTAGCACTGGTGTCTGTGACACATTGACACAATTATCAGAATGCAAGTTGGCTGACAATATTGAAAATGAAACTCTTTGATGAATTCCAAGAAATATGTGCACAACTATCAGTTACCTGGGAGTTGAATGTGCTCATAACAATTTCTATTTTTATTTCCAGGTCCGCTAAAATTTGACCGGAGTCTAGGACAGAGTCTATTATTTAAAGCTCAAAAGCTAACGATGGCTTATGGAATAAACTTCACCCTAAACCAGCATTCACTGCACTCACAGTAGACTTTCTTGTAGCCGGTTTTAAAAAATCCATTAAAACAATGTGTTTTATATGTTACTGTACGTTATTATAAAAGAAGTTTAAAATCCAACCCTAATAACCTCAAGAAAATTCTCAGGCTTTAATACTGAGTCATTGAATAATAGCCCCAAGACTGTCATCTCTCCTGATAGATGGCTTTTCCCTGGCTGGCAGAGGAATATTTATGATTGCCATTAAATATATATGACTAAATGATACAGATGGCTTGAATGCCAATTAATACACATGAAAATAACCAATAATATATCTTCTTTTCATAAATGATTATAATCTGACAGTCTTGAAATAGTTTCATTCATTTCTCAAATTATGCTAATACTGCTTCCCCTCCTCACTTCTTCTTTTATTATCTCGGTTGCTTGTTAGCCCACGTGCACAAACTCACATACAACGGTAATTACTATCACTTAAAGTGATATGCAAGCAAAGCCAGCTATAAACATACATATATAAAAAAATCTTGTATGCATTTGCTCTAATTATGACAGCCCTTAGTTTTCTTTACCTATTAAGGTAAATATTTAAGAAGCAGCATATTTTTCCATTGTATTCCATTTCTGTAATAAAACTTTTCCCTCAAAGGTACAAAGCTTGATAATAGAAAGAAAAGCATTGTGTATTTTGGGATTCTAAACCATGGCTTACTTAAGTTGTAAAAAATTAGTGTAGCTCAAATGACAAGAAGCATTTGAAATGGTTTTGATGGGCTTCATTTTTTAAAGTGTGCTTGATTGTGCTTTTATTCTCTGATCAATTTGTACCTTTTGTATCTTTCCCTTTATGTTTTCAAGGTATAATTTATACATAATAAAATGCACATAGAGTAAGTGTATTATTTGGTGAGTTTTAATGAATGCATACGGCTGTGTAACAAACACCTCAATTAAAATACAGAACATTTCCTTTACTTCACTAAGTTTCCTCATATGACTTGGTAGTCTATCTCTCCCCACCCCACCTTCAGATGCAACCCCTATTTTTATTTCTAACAGCATAACTTATTTTTGCCTATTCTACAATTTATATACAGGGAATCAGATAGTGCTCTTTTAATATGGCTTCTTTGGCTTGGCATAACGTATAATGGTTTAAGATTCATCTGCATTTAGTGGACTGTTCCTTTGTATTGCTGAGTATAATTCCATCCCACTAACCTGTTGATGGACATTTGGGCTGTTTCTAGTTTAGGACCATTATAAATAAAGGTGCTATGAAAATTCTTGTACAAATCTTTTGGAGGACATATATAAATACCTAAGAGTTACATATCTAAAGTTACATACTTCCTATGGAGATATCAAATAAAGATGTTCATGTCTCCTTCTGCAAACCCCAATGCATATCAGGTCTAAAGGATCTAAAGCAGATAAACATATCAGTATGGGGTGGGGTGTGGGCCATTATAATGTCCTACCTCTTTCGGGACTACCCAAGTCCTTCTTTATCACCCTTTGTATATACAGAGTTGATTTTGTTTATCTTCTGCCTAGCATAGTACCTGTCACATGGCGGGAGGGGGGAAGCTCATGCATAATTGACTGAATAGATGGATACAAGAATGAATAAGATGCTTCCTGAAGTTCCATGTAAGTGAGTACCACTTTGAAGAGGATCATGGCTTTCATGATCAAGTCTAGAATGAAACTTTTCTTTCTGTCACTGAGATAAATATAGTCTTGCCTTCCAAAATTCAAAATAGAATAAATCACTTTGAACATACCAAAGCAATAAAAATCCAAGATTGATACTGGAGTGAGTTGGTTAAGTGTCTTCGCCTGCTGCTGTTTTAAAACCCCAGGAAAGACTGAGATAGTTCACCAAAGCTGACCTAGAAAAACCCCTGGATACCAAGCTTCTCAGCCTAACTCCTAAGGGTGGGGATGACTAGACACTGTTGCCTCCCCGGAGGAAGTATAAAACTAAGAGGCCTTCTTGAAAATAGTTACCTTCCAGAACTGTCTGATGTTAGGAGGGAATGCTTCTTTCCTGTTCCAGAGGTTTTCTTCCATTTGGAAACGTAACACTCCTGGCCTCTTTCCACATTGTCCCTCACTTTTCCCGTGGCAGAGAGGTGGAATCAGTTATCCGGAATGGGTTGGGAAGAAGAAAACAAGCATGTTCACCCGCCATTTCCTTTCTTCCTGCTCTTGAGAACTAGAAGTCTGTGGGAAGCAGACATTTTGCCCTGCTTCTCTGCAACTCAAGTTTTCTGGGGCAGGCTCCCAAGGGTGGGGTCCAGCAGTGATCCAGCCAATATGATCCACTCAGAAATTCTAATTCTGAGGCTTTGTATAATGAAGGCTTCTTGCCTGCAGATACAAGTCGCATTCTCCAGTATCAGGATAGGAAGGTGATATATATTTTGGTCTACTGTCATACTTTTGATTTATTGTATTGTTTATAACTCTAATGGGGAAGAAAATGTTCTTATCATCTTGAATCTTGAACTCATTTTTTGCCCCACCCAAAAGGCCTCAGAAACTTCTCTGATACATTTTCTCATTCTTGAAGGAGTTGTACTGAATTACTTCAAAAGCATTATGTAACCTAAATATATAAAGTAGTTGTTGTGTTACATGGTAGAAGAGCTGAAAATTAAATAGTTTTAAAGACTTATGGTCTAGATTAACTATTGTTCCTAATGTCATCTCACATATAGAGCAGAGGACATGAGTGGAATCTATTTTACAGACAGAAAGTCAAAGACACAGAGAAGACTGTCCAATGACTCTCTGGCAGAGAAGATTTGGATCACCCTACATCCACCAGCTCATGGTGGTAGCTGCATCCCCATAAATGTATCTGTACAGAGAATTTTAGGTAGAGAAGCAACTCAGGGGAATCTATACTTTTCCAAACAAATCTTGAAATTAGCCTAGATTTTCCAGATTTAGAGCTTACAAACAACTTTTGGATTCATTTAATGAGCAAGAAAGAGAAATGGCTCGGCTAGTTAAGAGACCGTCATAGAGAACTGTTCAGCTAAAAATTATGTTGCTAAGTGATGCTGCAGAAAAGGGATGGGGGAAGGACTGTGCTCCTCTCTTTCCATGTGGCCATTCACACGTGTAAGTTTCCACTTTTCACATCAGTGGCAATGCCATGTGGTAGTCCTTCAGAATGTTAGCTCTGGATAGATACCATTGCTCCCAGGCCTGGTCTTTGAAATTCTTAGGGTGAAGACTTGCCTTTGGTCAGTAATCATTTCCTTGTCACCACTGGAGCACATCCTTGTTTTGTAAAATCTCTCCAATGCTGGGTACCCACTAGCCTCTTTAATGTGATCCTGGACAGACACACAGAAGGTCCCCATGACCCTTCTCCAGGATTCTGGAGGTGGGTCACAGTCCCAATGCTGCCACCTTAACAATCCTGGTCTCAATCTTTTTATACCGATTTCCCTATTCCACCAAGACCCTTCCAATTCCCCTTGCCAGAAGGAAGAAGTGTTTAATTTTTTTCAATAAACTTGATCTCGGTATTAGCCAAACGCTTTCTTAGATATTCTAGATGATACAAATTCCGAGTGAAGAGTGAAAAAGCAATTTTGACATCAGGTATGTGGTAACAACTAGCCACATTGTTTTTGATTTGTGATTGAGGTGAGATGAAGTTGTGATTTTTTTTAACCTCCCCTTTTTCCCTTCACAATCTATCCGATGAGCTGCTGACCCAGCTCAGACTAACATACTTGGTCATCGCTGATCCTTTCTCGTTTCCACTGAACAAGCTCTGCTCTGTGACTGAGATTCTCTCCTGGCACACAAATGTATTCTCTCAGACTCCCTCTTGAAGGGTAGCCTATGTGTGTCAAAACCACAAAAAGGAGCTCCTAATGATTGTGCTGCTGCCTTCCTCATACCTCTAGCTGCAGGCAAGGCATTGAAAACCAATGAAATCAGGCAGCTCTCCTCAACCTAGAAATTAAGATGTCGGAATGTTAACAGAGACTTACAGACAGAACAACACCACTTGTTCATTGTTGGAAAGAGAACACTGCCCTTATGCTTCTTGGATAAACAAACACCGTGTGTCTGTGAGGTGGTGGTGGCCTGGAAACTGTGAATACACAATCAAGCAAAATCTACCAGCACATTCTTTAACCCAGAGCTTACAAGGAAATTTCCAGTGTTCCTTCCTCTTTACCCACATCACAGACTTTTTTTTTTACAGCGGCTGCCCTTTTGCCTTTCTGGTGCCGTTTACAAGCTGAAAACACTTCTAGAAGCCAAACCCCCAACTTTCAAGTAAGGTGCGAAATGCTGTTTCTTGCTCAAGGCTCTCTTTCAACTGCCTTTCTCTTCGAGGAATAATAATGACTCCCTTCAAGAGGGTTCTGGCGGAAAGGGTGATGAAGAGAGGTAGGTCCTTCTCCTTCACAGAGGAAATTGAAATTAGCCTAATTAGATTTTCTGAGCGCTTAGATTCCACAGTGATAGACACCATCGAAATACATAGATAGGAGGAGAGCACAGATGTTGTGTGAGACCACTGATTTAGTTCCAAGTCAGTACTCTTAATTAACTGCAAACTGTTTAAATTTATAACATTCCCAACATGCAGCCAGTAACACCTATATAGTACTTTTAATGTGAGGAGCTCAAAGTAGAAAGCAAAATAGCCCTCACATCCAAAAGTACAAAACTGTAATAATAATTACTTATATTTGATGCCGAAACAGTGCCTCTAATTCCAGACACCTAATGATGTTACACACTTGGTAGATAATTGTCTCTTGTCCAAAACAGGAATACAGCCATCAGTGAGAAACAAAAACAGCTGCAACCTAAAAGATACCAACTCTCCCTGTACAGAGGGAAGTGTTTGTTTTAGCGGGCTGTTTGTTTAATGAACAAGTGGTCTCAGTAAAATGCATCTGATTCCTAAATCACTTGGTGCCTAGTTGTAGTAATGGTTTGCAGAGTGAACCCCTGGTCCAAAGTGCAGATTGGAAGGAGGCTCACTCCTCACTTGAGTAGGTAATAGTCTGTAGAGCTTGAGCATGAAACAAGCCTTCAGAGAGAAGCAAAATGCCTTGTGGTTATCAAGACACATTCACTCATATTTGGGAATCCCTTGTCTCTGAGAAGCTCCAAAACTTGGCAGTACTCACAGGAGACGTTCTTTTTGTCTAGAAGTTGAAAAAGACAAGTGATTTGCTTATTATCTATAATTTTATTGGTCATAAAGATACACCACTTAATAAATATGGTACCCTCACTTGCGGCTTCAAGAAGTGACTGAAGAGCCTGTAAAAAAAAAAAAAAAAATGAAGACTAGCTCCTAAAGGGACAGACCTTGTGATTGGGACTATAAGAAGTTTTTTTAAAAAAGCAGCAAATATTTGTGAATGCGCTACTGAGGGAATCAATTGTGAGTGCAGTGGCAGTCTGAATTTTTATTTACTCATATAATAGGTAACCCCTTCGGGTCCCCTCCCACTGTGGGAGCTTTCCTGTCCTCTCAATAAATCCCGCTTTAAAAAATCATATAACAAATATTAAGCATTTATTAGGTGCTAAATTCTGGATATACAGTAATAAACAAACAACTTATCCATCTTCATGTACTTTACAGTACCATAAAGAAGATGAAGACTAAAGACATAACCACAAGCACTTCTAGTAATGGTGGTGAAGTGGAGTAGCTATATAAATCCTCCTACAGATGATAATTATAAAATCTGTTTTAAAAAAATCGAAAACACTATCTATAGGAAGGAGAACACATCCAAAAGCGGACAGAAGCCAGGGGAGAGCTTACTTTTAATCAACTGCACTGGAAGGGGTAAGAATTGGGAATTTGCAGTTATCTTGCCTGAAGATGTTCTTAACACCCCTGGCTAGGGCAAAGAAAAAATCAGGTACCTTTCAGGCTTAAGGTGACAGAGAAGAGAACACAGGAAAAATTTTTAGGAGGTTATCTGTAAACAAGAGAATGGCAAAAGTATTGAAACTCAAACATCTGAGTATAAATTTTGTCCAAATTACTGGTTGACTATTAAAGTATGCATATGTGGGAAAAAATCTGACATAGGCATTAGAAAAACAGGCAAAGGCCAGGGAGGAATCCAACCTTTAAAGATGAAGTTGCACCAGGTAAGTTCTCTGAATTTACCAACAGGGTATTCAGCAGCTTCTGGAAGTCATAAGGACTAAGGATAGATAACAACTATACCACAGGTAAGATAGGTTTTCAGTTTAAGCTCCAGGAAGTTAACTGCCTGTTGAAATAACAACAAAAATACCAAAAGAATATAACTGACTCTAGTCCTTGTATTGACTTGTTTACAATGTCCACTTTTCAAACAAAAATTACTAAACATGCAAAAAACCAGAAATATATGACCCATAATCAAGGAAACAAACAAAAACCAATGGAAACTGACTCTAATTGGGCCCAGATGTTGGATTTAGGGGGAAAAAAAAGACTTCAGACCAACTATTATAAAAACTTTCAAAGTAGTCAAGAAAAATGGACTTAATGAATGAATGAGCAGTTAGAAAATTGCAACAGAGAAGTACCACTTATTAAAAAAAAGGGGAGGGGGGGATTCTAGAGCTAAAAAGCACCCTAGCTGAAATGAAGAATTTACTCATAACTGAAATAAAAAGTGCACTAAAATTTAGGTATAAAGGCAGATTGAGGTATCAGAAGAAGGAAGCAATGAATTAAAAAAGAAATTAATGGAAATTACTCAATCTGAAGAACAAAGAGGAAAAAAGATCGAATAATAATGAACAGAGCATCAGAGATGTATTTGTAGCAAAATATACAAATAAATGTAAGTGGAATGATAGGAGAAGAGGAGAGGAAAGGGGCAGGAAAGTTTTAAAAGAAATAATGGCCTAAAGCATCTCAAATTTTATGGAAAACATTGATCTACAAATCCAATAAACTCAGCAAACCCCAGTCAGGATAAACCATCACAGTTGAAGTACTGAAAGTCAAAGATAAAGAGAAAATCTTTAAAGCAGCCAGAGAAAGATGACATGTTACATACAGGAGAACAATGATATGATTAATGACTGACTTCATATCAAAATAATGAAGGCCAAAAGAAATTAGAATGGCACATTTCAACTGCTGGAGAGCAGGAAAAAAACTGGCAGCCAAAAATTGTGTGTCCAAAGAATGTATCCTTCATATATGAAAAAGAAATAAAGGCATTGCCAGATAAACAAAACTAAGATAGTTAGTTGCTAGTAGAACTGTGCTATCGAAATGCTAAAGAAAGATTTTGAGGATGAAGGGAAATGACACCAGATGTTGACTCAGATTTACAGAAAAAAATGATGAGCACCAGAGATCGAAAATGTGTGGATAAATGAAAAGATACTAAATTTGCACACACATGCATGTTCACATACATATACTTTATCTTTTTCTTCTCTTAATTTCTTTGAAGGACACATGGCAGATGAAACAAAATTTATAAAATTGTATTACTGAGTTGATAACATATTCAAATGTCATATTCAAATGACAACAATAGCGCTAAGGATGGGGCAGGGAAGTGAAAATATACTGTAGCAAGGTTACTATTTTTATCTGAAGTAATTCAATGTGAACTCTAAGAACATTAAGATAAAAGATATATGTTATTACCTCTAGAACATCCACTATAAAATGCAATTCAAGTACTTAGCTTGATATAGCTAGAAGCCAACAGAGGAATTAAAACAAAATGCCAAAAAATATTTTATCTACTCAAAAGAAAGTAGGAAAAGAGGAACAAACAAACAAAACGACGTTAGACAACAAGGAGAAAATAAATAGCAAAATGGCATCCCTAAAGTGAACTATTTCAATACCTGCTCTAAATTTAAAATAATTACATATTCAATTCAAAGGCATGATAGTCAGACTGAAAAAGGAAGAATGAATTATATGCTGTCCACAAGAGATACTCTTTAAATATTTAGAAACAAATAGGTTAAAAGGAAAAGAACTGAAAAAGATATGTCTAACAGTAAGCACAAGAAAATAGGAGTGGCATAGCAGCATCATAGCAGACAAAATAAATTTCAAGATAAGGTGTATTAAAGAGGGAAGCTTTATAATGGCAAACAGGTAAATATATGAGAAAAATATAATAATTATAAATATGTATGTCTCTATTAACACAGCTGCAGTACAATCAAGTAAAAATTGACAGAGTATTAGAGAAATCCACAATCACAGTTAGAGACTTTCACATACTTCTCAGTACTTGAGAGACTAGCTAGATTTAAAAAAAAAAAAAATCATTGAGGATCTAGAAGAGTTAAGTGACTATATCAACCACTTTTCCCAGTCGTGATTTATAGCACATGTACCCAACAAATGCAGAGTATACATTCTTTTAAATTCATACTCTAGATTCACAAAGGTAGAGCATATGCTGACTAAAACAAGTCTCAATATGTGTTAAAAGAATGCAACAGCAAAGACTGCTTTTTTTTTTTTAATAACAATGAAGTTTAATTAAAATTCGACAATACAATTTTAAGTAAATCACAAATATTTGTAAATTAAACTATTCACTTACAATAATCCATGGTACAAAGTAGAAATTATGAAGGGATTTAAAAAATATTTTAAACTAAGTACTAATAAAGCACAACATATCAAAATCTGCAGAATGTAGCAAATGTCCTATTTAGAGGGACGTTTATAACTTTAAATGCTTATAGTTTTTTTAAAAAGTATAAAAATCAATAATTGAAGCTTTCATTTTAGGAAGCTAGAAAAGGAACAGCAAATTATGTGTGAGGTAAGTAGAAGAAAGAAATAATAAAGATTGGAATTTTAAAAAATCAAAGAAACAGAAACAAACAACAGAACATTAACAAACCCAAAAGCTAGCTTGAAAAAATCAAGAAAGTTGATAATATTCTAGATAGATCAAGAAAAAAATGGGAGCAGACACAAGTTACCAATATCAGTGGAACATTACTGCAGCTCCTACAAACATTAAAATGATAATATAGCAATATCATGAACAATTTGTGCCAATGATTTCCACCATATAAATGAAATAGACAGATTCCTTAAGAGATACAAATTTCCAGAATGGAGACAAGAAGAAATAGAAAATCAAATTACCCTGTGCCTTAAAAAAAAAATTGAATTAATAATTAAAAAAAAGCCTTTCCACAAGCAAAGCTCCAGGTCCAGTTGAATTTATTGGTGAGTTCTATAAAACATTTGAGGAAGAAATAATACAAATTTTACATAATCTCTTCAAAAAATACTTCCCAATTCTTTTTCTTTTTTCTTTTCTTTTCTTTTCTTCTTCTTCTTTTTTTTTTTTTTTTTTTTGGTCCGCATTAGTCTGGTATGAAACCAAGCTGAAAAACTTTACAAGAAAAAGAAACTACAAATCGATATAGACAAAAAATTCTTAACAAAATGTACCAAATCAAATAGAATGTAATATAAAATGAGAATACATATTGAACAAATGGCCTTTAAAGTCTGGTTTAACATTCAATAACCAATCAATGTAATTCATGTATTAAAAGATGAAGGCAAAAATTAATTATTTTAATAGATGCTTAGAAAGGCTTTGATAAATTTTAATATCTATTCATAATAAAAACTAGTAAACTAGCAATAGCAGAGAAATTCTTTGCATTGATAAATAAGACCTATAGATATTATCATACCACATAATAAAAAACTTAATGCCTTCCATGGAAATCAGAAACAAGCAGGGATCTTCACTCTCACTACTTCAATTTAGCATTATACTTGAGCTCCTATGCATTGCAATAAGAAATGAAAAGATATAAAAATGATTGTAACATTTTTGATCCCCACCAACAGCATATGAGAATTTCAGTTGTTCTACATCTTCACCAAAATTTACTACCTTCAGTTTTTTTTTACTTTAGCCATTCTGAAGTTGTACAGTGGTATCTATCTCATTGTGGTGACTAGTAATTTTGAACATCTTTTCATGTGCTTATTAGCCATTCATATATATGTATACACATATGAAAGGAAGAAATATTAATAAAAGACTTTATTTGATTCTGTCACATGCACACAGAAATTCCTAAGGACTTTGCCAAAAAAAAAAAAGAAAGAAAGAAAGAGAAAAGAAAAGAAAACCCTTAGCTCTAACAAATGAATTTAGCAAAATCAAAGGCTTCGGGTCAATATACAAACCAATCATATTTATGTGTTAGCTAAGAATAACGGGGAAATGAAATAAAAGTTGTAATCTCATTTTACTAAGTACCTAAAACATAAAATATTTAGGGATACACTTAAGATATATGCTGCACTATTATAGCTTTTTATTTTTAAAGCTCCTGTAAGCACATTTACACATTAGTTATAGTCATTTGTGTTACAGTGAATTGATTATTTGTAATAATTCTGGGGCAAAAGTTATGTTCTGCTCTTTACCTTATCACCAGTGTCTAACACGGAGCCCAGCTAAATGAACTAATATGTGCCTATATCTATTTATCTTAAAAATACAACAGATGTACATGAAAGAAAGTTTTGAACATAAAAAATGTAGAGAATGTATCATCCACAGTCCCTTCTCTGTCAATACCTTTTATTCATTCAAGCTTTTTTTCCTATAGGCAGACTTTTGAACTTTTTCTTAACATGGTATTCATAACATGGCATTTATTTGTATAATAATGGTGGAACCTCAACCTCACTCATGTTGAAATTTCCTCTACTTACAATCTATTACTGAAACAATATTAAATGTAGTCAGCTATCAGAAGGAGGTTGCCCTGTTAATAAAAGCAGTCAGCCAGCGTCTTCACGCAGTCCCTGGGCTGGTTCTCCCACCTCAGCCCTATCCCCACATTCACACATATGTCGTATTAACTTTGGGGGGATTTGCCCCAGGGTTTATCCTTACGTTTTGGACTCTCTCACAAAAAGGCAGGTTAAAACCAGAAAGCAGGTGATGAATTGTATGCCCATTATAGAAAAATTGGGGCTGGGATCTGAATATCTACAACATACCAGATCAAAACTGCACTGAAAAACAATGCTGTCCCAAAGACATACCTAAATGCTAACTAAAATGAGTTCCTGTCCAAATTCTTTGTGCTTCAGGAAATAATTTAGGTCGCAGTAAAAATACAAGGTTCAAAAACAAACTCTGTACACAGAGAAAAATAAGATTCAAACATAGAAGAAGTTTTCCAGATAGACCAATACAAGTGTTTGTCAGCCACAATAAAAATACTCAGATCAGTCTCAAGCATCCAAGAAATGTCCAAAAGCAGTAACAACAGAGATAAAACTCTGGTCATTACATACAACAGACCAATGGGATTGCTTTCTTGGAGCTAAAGACAGAATAAAACCTTGATTGACTGAGATTTGCTATCTAAACTCAGAGATACGTGGGCTTTCTGAAGTGGGGCCGCAGACAAACACTCATTAGTTACCGTGAGGAGCAATCCGCCATGAACTCTTTCTTGAAAATTAGATACTGTAGTTGCACACTCTGTGCCTTCACTTCTAACAGAGTACAGATATGCCTGGGGAAAACAAAAGGAAGAAGGGTAAGAGGTAATCACAGAATCGCCTCACAACCCTTTGCAAAACTCACTCTTCCAGCTGACACCTGGGAGATGTGGGCTGTCTGGGCAGAAATAACCTCTAGGTGACACTTTGTATGCCTTTGCTGGATGCAAGGAGAAATCAGAAAGAAAACGGAAAGAAAACTAATTTGACGAAAAGAAGCAGCTGAAATGAGAAGGGATTCTTCTGGTAACGAAGTTACCTGGCCGGCTGTGCACCAGAGTTCTCCTCTCAACACAGTGCTCTTAAGAACTTCCATCTTCGAGACCCTGCCGAGCCACCACCTCAGGGCAGCCTCCCCTGGGAGCCTTGAGTGTTCTTCATCACAATTGCACTGGAATTAAAGTTGTTATTCATTGTCTCCCCACCAAGTAAGAGCTGCTTGTTGTAGTGACTTGTGTATCTGTAATTCTAGGGCAAAGACTATGTTACATTCACTGCCTTCTGCCAGTGCCTAGTACAGAGCCCAGCTAAACGAATTAACAAATGCCTACAGTAGTGCCCCCCTTATCTGCATTTGTGGTTTCAGTTACCGCGGTACAAAATACTAAGTGGAAATTCCTAAGTTTTAAATCGCATGCCATTCTGAGTCGAATGATGAAATATCTTGCCGTCTTGCTCCATCCCACCTGGAACATGAATCATCATCCTTCTGTCCAGCCTATCCACAAGGTACAGTATGTATGTATAAGAAAAAATACAGTATATATAAGGTTCAGTACTATTCATGGTTTCAGGCATCCAGTGGGGGTCTTGGAATATATTTCCTGAGGTAAAGGGAGGAGTATAGCATACATATACTAATTTAAAAACACAACATATGTGCATAAAAGAAAGTGTGTAAGTCCCCTGAGAACCATGTCTTTTATGTCATAACCCAGAGCTTAATGAGATGCCTGGTATACAGCAATCACTCAATACCTTCTCAATGAAATCAAACTTTGAATCATGCTAAGGCTCTGACTTTTTATTTTTATTTTTATATATATTTTTTGAGTTGGAGTCTCACTCTGTCACCCAGACTGGAGTGTAGTGGCCGCTCCTGACCACCGCAGCCTCAACCTGCTGGGCTCCGGCAATCCTTCCACCTCAGCCTTCCAAGTAGCTGGAACTACAGGTGCGCGCTACCATGCCCGGCTAATTTTTTGATTTATTGTAGAGATGAGGTCTCGCCAAGTTGCCCAGGCGGGTCTCGAACCCGCGGGCTCAGGCAATCCACTCACTTCAGCCTCCCAAGGCACAGGATTACAGGCTGAGCCACCGAGCCGGCTAGGCTCTGTCTTTAACTTAGCAAATGACACCCCTGGATTTTACAAAACTGGCCATCACCGAAAGTAAAAATCAGACTACACTCTGTTCTATGCACAAGGTTCTCAGGATTTTTGAAGGTTAGACTGTCAGGCCGGGCTTGGTGGCTCAACCTGTAAACCCAGCACTTTGGGAGACCGAGGTGAGTGGATTGCCTGAGCCTGCGGATTCAAAATCAGTCTGGGCAACTTGGCGAGACCTCGTTTCTACAATAAAGTCACAAATTAGCCAGGCGTGACAGTGCGTACCTGTAGTTCTGCCTACTTGGAAGGCTGAGGTGGAAGGATTGCCGGCGCCCAGCAGGTCAACACTGGGGTAGCCATGAGCATGCCACTGCACTCCAGCCCGGGCAACAGAGTGAGACTCCAACTCAAAAATAAAATAAAATAAAATAAAATAAAAACTAAATAAAAATAAAAGTTAGACTGTGTTTTCAGAATGAAGGCAGCTGGGTTCAGTTTGGGTGGTGCATTCCTGACTCAGTGTCCTCATCATATTGCAGCAAGCTCCAAAGAACCTGCATGTGCTCCAACATGCACCCAGTTGGATAAAAATAAAGATGCCTCTTGAGTCAATTTGGAAGCCCCCACCACTAGGGGTAGACTTCAAGAGAGAAGTTGTACTTGATTTTGTGTTTTCTCCAACCACAAAAGGAGTAGAGCTTTTCCCTATAGCCAACTCCAAAGAAAAAAAAGAGACCCATTAGAAGAACAAGAAAGAAAAATCAGTGGCATGTTTTCAGGATGAGAAAAGAGCAAGAAAGTAGGCGATTCACCCTATTTATGCCTTTAAAAAAAAAGAAGAGGATGGAGTGCTGACAAACCTTTGGGTATGACAAGGATTCTTCTCCATGAAGAAGATGAAGCTCCATATCCACAGAGCTTGAACAACTAGAGAAGAGCGGAATTGCCAATATGAAGGGTTTAGGTTGACTCTGAAATGCTGGTGTCCCCAGCCTCCAAGTAGCCTTGGGGACAGCTAGGAACTCAAGGAACGTGCAAGAAGTAACAAATTTCAGATCTCACCTCAATTCCACTTTCCAACTTTATCAGACCTCTTTTGACAGAGTCTCCCCTTGAGTGGAGGTGCATTCATCATACCAGAACACTCAGAGTCATTTCCCTGGGCCTGTGGAGTGGTACCAATCGCCCTACCACCATGGGCTTCACTCCCACCAGTGGCATCTCCACCGCACGGCAACCCATGTCTGTTGAGCTCCCATTATCCACTGGAAGCCCTGCTCTTTCTTGCTGCCTTGAGTAGAAGACTTTCCTTCCAGATTAACAATATTTTCAACAGACTCTAAGTTCTCCAGACCCTTGGTGGCCATGGCTTTTTTAGGTTCTAAAAGCTAGTCTTTTCTTTTTGAGCTTTACATTGTTCTTTGTTGATCAACTTATTTCAGATTCTGGGCCATGGCTTGGCTGGGAATCCCAGCCTGCTTCCCAGAATTTCATTCTCTGTCACCAAATATCATATATGTCCTTTGACTTTCCTCTTCTTCAGGAAAGCACTTCAGAGTGCTTCTTTCTGGAGTACCTTTTTCCTTCCACATTTTTCCTCCTTTCTTAGCCTGAAGGACCTGTTACCTGATATTTAGTTTCACCTAAGTTCTTCTTCATTCTTTGTCCCAGGGTAGGAAATGGCATATAGTTGGCATGTGTACTGACACGGCTTCTTCCTTGTGTGGTCATGGTAGACATTACTATTCAGTCACGGTCTGAATGCATCCATACCCCATCTCCACATAGCCAGTCAAGCCCTGCCCACCAGAGCAGGGACATCACGTGGAACTTCTTTGCCATTCCTTGCCTGGGGGCTCGTGTACCCAATGTTCCTAAAGCAGGTTTGCTACTTAGGTTCCAACTCTTGAACAAAAAGTCTTTTTATCCCCCTGGTTATTTGCAAGGAACATTCAAAGATAATATGGAGAATAACAGTCCTAGCTGTTAATATAGCTAACAAGTCTGTAAGTCTGTGATGAAGTCTTTGGGAAGAAGGAAGTCTAGGCGATCACCAAAAGTCCCTCCCCTAGGAAGACACGTTGCTCAGAAAGCTGGAAACATCCAAAAAACTTGTTCATATTCATTCTGCCTGGTCCTTTTTTTATTACCCAGTTGAAATGTCTCAGCCAAGTATATTAGGGTAATGATAAGTCTGGCTTGTCACAGCATGGAGGTACCTGCAAAATATGGGATTTAGAGAACTACGGAGCTAGAATGAGACTTAGACATTATTGATTCCAGCCATTAACAAGAAACTGAAACCCAAACAGGTGGAGTGACCTGCCATAGGTTTCTAAACCAGAGGAAGACCTGAGGTAAGACCATGTTATCTTGTGGTCTGGTGTATCCTGCTGGTTTCGATTTCTTCCTCCAGGGACCCAGGGAAGGCCCCTATTTTATGTTCCTCTTCTACTTTCTGTTGTCAGACATTCTTCCCTGAAGGGAACATTTGTATGGGAGAAGGTTCGCGATGACAAAAATTAATAACAGTAATAACCCATTGCACATTTTGTTGATCCTGGAAATGATTAATTAACAAATAAGGTGAGATTGAGTTTGTTTCTCTTGAATGAAAAAGGGTATAAAACTCTAGATGGCAGCCTTACTACATAAAAGGAGACATGATACAAGAGAAAGATAAGCCACGTGAAGATTAAAAACAAGAATGATTAGCTCCATGAAGACCACCAGTTTGTACCATATCTGCTAATTCAGAAAGTGAGACCAAGAGACTGGGTTCTGCTATCTAACACTGATGGCCCTGGAGGAAAGACTGGGTACCCCATGTGGTAATGCACCGACAGAGGACAATCAATGAATCCCAACCCAACCTTAGTTACCGTTCTCCACCTGCTTGAAGAGATCTTTCTACTTGATTGCTTTGAGAAGATAATTAAAGTGGGACACATGGTTTTACCATAACCAAAATTTGTCAATGCAGTTTACATTTGAATTGAAATTTCTCTCACTAGTGGTCTCACTTCTTGGTGGAAACCACAACACAAACACAACTGCTTCATGGTTTCTTGCAATTTCTTCCTTTCTTGGGGTGAAAGGGGAATCTTGAAGAAAATTATCTGGGAAAATTCAGGTCAAAAGTAACCTGTCTTTGGCTTTGGGTGGCGAATTCGTGAGGAAGTGTTTATTTTGTTCCTCTTGAAATAACTAGACAATTTACTGACTTTTCTATTGAAATTTAAGCCCCAGAGGCCTAACAATCCTTTCCCAGGACACTATCTCCTTCCTAAATGCTCTAGGGCACACCATTTCAAGAGGCAGTAAGGCTGGCCCCATTTTCATCTTCCTCCCCACAACTCTGACCTCACGTCCTATAGAAGTTAGTCTTAGGAACACACACACACACACACACACAGGCATGCATGCATCACACCCACACACACATGCACACGCACTCCTGCACCTGCCATGAGCTGCAAGGTCTTCCGGTATCTCCATCAGACTATCCCCAAATCCCTCACGGGCTTTCACAGCTCTGGCAAGCCACTTTTCACCACAAATTCCAGTTTCTCAGGGCTTTCAGACATCCTGTAAGTGTAATGATACCCTCTCTGTTACTGCAATAATGATAATAATTTATACACACGGTAGCCTTTCATCCCTAAGTGCTTGAACAATGACATGTGCTCCAGGAGCACCGAGCAAAGCCCCTCGCCTCTCCCTGCAGTGTCCTGTCCCTGCATGGGGGACGTCACAGGTCTCTCATTCTTCACGGCAACACCTCATAACCATTTCAGGCAGGAAGTAAGGAAATCTGTCCAGTCAAAACTGCAGAAAAGAATTAGGTAATATAACACTCTTTCTTTCTCTTTTCCAGAAACTCTAAGAAATGCACTGATTTGCAGAATGAACTACCCCCAGACAGTTCCCCTGAACTGCTGCTTTTTGCCTGGGGATTACATATTTCCTGGAGCAGTGGATTTTCTTCTTTCCTTGTCTTATTTCCACCCAGTACTGTATTTATTTAGAGCACGAGACAAAAACATCTATATGGCTAGGCCATCAGCCTCTCACATGAAGAGTGTGACTCTTCTATATTTGTTTGTCTATCATTTAAAGATACCCCTACAAGACATATATCTTCTCCACAAAAGGCAATATGTTCAGTAGTCCACACATTTAAAAGAAAGAGAAGGAAAAGGAGGAGGAGGAGGAAGACGGAAAGAGAAGGAAAACAGCAAGTAGTTTTCTCAAGAAAAGAGCATCGCAGAAGGGAAAAAAAAATCACAAACTGGACACATAACTGGCTTTCAATCTTGCCTCTGCAAACTTTGGTCAGGCCACCCTGAGCATCAGTCTCTCCATTAGTAAAACAGAGATGAGAATATATACTTGTATGTTGTTTTGAGAGTTAAAGAAGAATCTTAAAGCATCTAGCACATAGTAGACTCTCTTATTCCTGTAAAGTCTGAAATCTGAGATGATTTGTGCTCATGGAGAAATTACCAGAGGGCAGGCACTTTGCACCTGCTCTTTATTTTAGATGCTTTAAACTCGCTATTAAACTTGGGTTGTTTTAATTATCCGTTCATTTGCTCCTTCCAATACTGTTGGCTTCAGGATGCTGAAGAATTGGACGAAGAGGCTCCTGCACCAATAGGCATGAAGAGTGGGGCTCCATGGGCACGTGTGCAGGGGACACCTAACTCAGTCCTGGGAGTTTGGGATGAGGTGGGGGTCTAACTTTTCCTTAACTCTCTTTTCATGTCTTTAAAGATGCACCCATCACAGTTTCTTTACATTTCTGTGGGGGGGGGGTTCTATTATTATTTATAAAAGGCAGTATCTAAAAGAAGATGACAGTAGTTCAGATTTTAGCTCAGAAATTACTAGAGGAGAAAATAAGCAAATGACATATCCCTGTAACCAATCCGTCTTCCCACAACAATTGGATCGTGATGATCCTTGCAAGAAGCCCTAAAAAGGCCCAAGTACTAATTAGACCAACCATTTTTCACCTGTGAGAGTCATTACTTAGGGTGGGCCAGCTGGGAACCATTCATTTTTTTAAGACAAAGGGAATCACCTACGTTGTGGGTGTGACCGTGAGGCACTAAAGGTAATTATGATGGCAGCCACCCTTCCCCAGCAGATGCTGCTACTCTTATCCTTTCTTTTCTTGATCTTACTCTTTATCCTCCTCCCTGCCTCCATCTGTGCCTAGAACCTGCAAATGGTACTAAGAGGCAGGAACCACTTACTATCATTTGCATGACCATTTGAGGGCTGTTAGCACTCAAGGCTAAATGGGGTATTGAGTTCTGCCTTTAAATACCATCACAGCCTCCTCCGAGCTGCGCTGCGTGAGCTGGGGAGGTAGAGGCTGCAGAAGGCTGTGATCATGCCACTGCATCCCAGCCTGGGCGACAGAGTGAGTCCCGACACAAAAAAAGAAAAAAAAATAAAGCCTTCCTTGAGGCCTGTTGGTAACAGACTCAGTGGGGAAGTCAGATATGCATAAAGACTCACAGAACCTTCCAGAAAACAGTGGGGAAGTCAGATATGCATAAAGACCCACAGAACCTTCCAGAAAACTGTTGAAGGGATGTCAGTAAATAGAACAGCCAACACAGTGCAAGCCTAAGTGGAGAGAAAATGCAGATGGTCCGAGGTTTGGTTCCACTGACCTTAGAAGGAAGTTCATCATCAACATTCATTCAACAATGGATAAACATAGCCCACAATCTGATAGGGATACAAACAGGAAAGTAGTTTGATGCATTGGATTGCTAACTAAGTCTAGTCTGGCTAGATCCCTGCAGGAAAAAAGGGGAGTAGATAGATCTTCCCGAGCCTCTTCAAAGTCATGCCCACTAATCTGTTCTGTGACCTTGGATAAGTCACTTACATTGTGCTCCTACAAAATGTGGGCAGTGATAACTAACTATGGTGGGCCAAGGAAATGACCATGATAGTGAATCGGAAAATAATTTAAGCATTGGGAGGAAAACGCTACATCACACCAAGGTATTTTTGCTGCTATGTTGTCAATTTGCAAAGACAAATCTCTCTTTAAGATAGGGATATATACTTCATCTTTTGTTAGCAGATAGTTTCCCTCCTTCCTTTTCATACCCACCCGCATCCACTGTCCTCCATGTGACTCAGAGTCATTTCATCAACACATAGGTGAGGCCTCCTGCATGCCCCACGCTTGGGATGCCCTGGGAACCAAGTCGAGGATGAAATAGATGCAGTTTTTATCAAAGAAATGTCTCGGTACAGCTGTAAACATAGAGTGTCCCATTTCTGTATGTTGTGGGTTTTTTTGGGGGGGTTGTGATTTTCTTTGAAAGTGTATACTTGGGGCCCCAGTGCTGAGGTGAGTAGAAGGCTGGGCAGGCCTGGGATGTACCTTTCTCTGGGCAAAAAACTAGAAGGGAAATGAGCGGAGGGGAGGGTTTGGGAACTGTATGCATGACTGCAGTTTGTGTCTTATTTTAGGGGGCAGGGCACAGGGCCCATCTCACCTCTGTAGGTCTGGCTTGGATTGCTCCTGAAAGACATGGCCGTTTCACTGGGAATCATTCTGCAATAGCTGTATTTTGGGACAGGAAGTGAAGAGTCAAGAGGTGGGGTACAGCCTGGGACAGGGAGAAAAGCATCGTCTTTGTTCTGTAACCTGAGGGTCACGGGAGAGAGGCCTGGGGAAACAAGGCACACTTCTGGCAGGGTGTGGGCAATGTAGGAAGGGCCGCTGATGGACCTATGCAATAACTATAGGTCATTGTCTGCAAAGCCCTCACTCAGTTGCCCCCAAATCTACAGGAAAATCTCATTAACTATTTTTTGTTTTGTTTTGTTTTAGTAGAGGTTCCGCTCCGACACCCAGGCTGGAGTGCAGTGGCACAATCAGGGCTCACTGCAGCCTTTACCTCTTGAGCTCAGGCTATGCTTCTGTCTCAGCCTACCAAGTTGCTGGGACTACAAGGGTGTACCACCAGGCCCAGCTAATTTTTTAATTTTTTTTTTTGTAGAGATAAGGTCTTGCTGTGTTGCCCAGGTTGATCTCATTAACTGTTGAGGGCCTGTGGGAAATGTTGTATCCACCATTGAAGAGAGATTGACCAAAGGGAGGGCAGTGGTTGTGTGCAGAGGATGACCATGCCCTGCTGAGTGACAATTCCCTGAGGCCTGTGGGTATGTCATGTATACAGGCCTAGGGGATGTCATGCATACAGAAAGACACACGGAATCCATTCAATGCACCCAGCTGCACCCTGAAAGCGATGGGGAGGGCACTTTAATGAAGGGAAAGTTAGCAGAAGCTCATGCCATTGTAAATGAAATTACACAGATGGTAATAGCTATCTAACAGGTTATGGTAAAACTTACCAGCAAACTACCCTAATGTATCCAAAAAAAAAAAAAAAAAAATATATATATATATATATATATAAGATGGTGTCTTTTCATTCCTCGTCTCAGTTTTTTAGGAGAAATTGGACGTAAAGAGAAGCTTTGAAGGAAGGGAAGAGAAGGGATATTCAGATGTTAAGGAGGAACAGGAAGGACTTCTGGTGAGGAAAGCTGACGAGTAAAGCAGGCGGAAAAGGCCTGTCTGGAAACTCCTGTGCCAGCAGGAGACCCAGGTGGCTCGAGCTAGGGTTCAATATGTGGCTTGGGGTCAGTCTTTTAAAATGAAGTGACTGGTATCCGTGCTCTGGCTTCCTCAGGCTGTCTACCTGGGGACAGCGTGGCACAAAAATGGCTCAGTGTCCAGGGAGTTTGATCTATATAGAAAGCCCATCAGGAAAATTCAATCTCTTCAGTTACTCTACTTATTTCTCATTAACAGGAGTTTGGGTTTGAATTATGTAGATAATTGCCTCAACTCTCCACTTCATTTTGCCTATAGATACTTACCCTCAGAGGGGTGTTTTGAGGATAAATGAGATACAGGCAAAATGCTTTGAACTCCTGAGATGAAAGGTAGCATATCAATACAGGCCTTATATTATTAAGATGCTTCAAATTGCCAATACATGTATATTTATAACACCCATTATAATCATGGGATAGCTTTGCTTTCATTTTTTATTTTTCATAAGAAGAAGGCAGGAAATTTTAATTTTTTTTTCAACCACACTGCTTTGGTGCGCTTAACATTAACCTTTCCTTCCAAATGTCATTAGCTGCTAATTAAGATGTTGATTTGCAGATTGTATATCTTGCAATAGAAGTGATTTGTGAATGCTTACTAGGTGTTTATCAACCTACACCACTCATATTGGTTTAGCAAGAGCCTGGTGCATTTTAATTTACTGAGCAGTTTCCCAATTCTCCACTTATTTCTGCATGTGCATAATGAGAAGAAAATGATAAGAGAGAAAAATGGGAAAAACTATAAATAGTTTCTAAAGAAAAATGCTATAGGAAAGAGTTATGGCTCTAAGTAGGTACTAAAAGAGCGAACAGATTGAATTTATTTTCTCTTTTTAATGGGCTATTTTAAGAAATAAAATGTGCACATTCGTTATGTGAGCAGGTGTCCACATGTACCTGTATGCATGCGTGCACATCCAAACCGGTTACAGAGTCAGCACAAGGAAAACGGTGAATGGACTTTCTGAATTTTCTGGACTGCACATGCTTTTGTTTCCCAAGGTTGGCCTGCTGCTTTGCCATGCTCATGCCTTCAAGGTTTCACAAAGAACCTTCTTGCTTCTAAGATTGCCCTTAAATCAGAGAAATAAAAGGATTATTCAGTTACCGCGAAGGATTCTGTAACAGAGGGGACATTTCCACAGGACTTTTTAATATAATTTATGAATATTTGCTAGCAACATAATTGTCTTTTCTGCTGACATTTTCAAAGCAACACTGTGATTTGTTGGGTCTCTGGAGAGAGCAACTACAAAACTGATAATTATATTAAATATACATAGACAATAAAGAGTGTGTTTACATAACTATGCCCATAAATATCTGATTGAACAGTCATTGTTCTCAAACCCCTTTTAAGCAGCTCTCTAAGGATTCCAATTCTAATGACATGATGGTTTAAAAGATGTTCCTCG
This sequence comes from Tarsius wallacei, assembly GCA_963574415.1. Taxonomy (NCBI): domain Eukaryota; kingdom Metazoa; phylum Chordata; class Mammalia; order Primates; family Tarsiidae; genus Tarsius; species Tarsius wallacei. Next base: position 2,118 of record CAUYQG010030571.1, on the reverse strand, counting down.
GTCTTGTTCCATATTTAATTAACTTTCCTTTTTTAAACTTGTGATGGCAGAGACAATAACAAATAGCTCTGAAAAGAGAAAGTGCTTTGAAACATGAGTGAGGCCTTGTCAGGCTTGTCGAGAGGAGGTGGGCGTGTGAGCGCTGCTGGCCTGGGACCTCTGGCCCTCCCCCGGGATTCTATTATGAGGCCATTCAGAGCTCTCTAATCCCACACACCGTCTCTCACACACTCGCATCTGTGGATCCATGCTTCGTGCACATGCTCTCGCATGTAAGCAGCTGCATCTCTAATGATTTCTTCCTTTGGAAATAAAAAAGACGAAAGCAAATTGGAAAACCAGTAAGACTTGAGAGGTGGAGGCAGAGGAAGAGGCAGAGGCAAAGGCAGCGTCGTGTAGTGGAAAGGACAGGGGCCTGGCCTTGGCTCTACCACTGCTAGTTGACCTTGGGTAGGTGTATTAGTTTCCTATTGCTGTTGTAACAAATTATAAACACAGTGGTTCAAAACAACACTAAGGTATTGTCTTGTACTTCCGGAGCTCAGAAGTCAGAAGTGAGTGTCATAGAGCTAAAATCGAAGTGTCAGCAGGGCTGGTTCCTTCTAGAGGATGCGGGAGAGAATCTAGTTTCTAGAGGTTTCCTTCCTTCCTTGGCTCATAGCCCCCTTCCACCTTCAAAGCCAGTAATGGCCAGTTGAGTCTTTCTTACATGACATCATTCTGACCCTGACCGTCCTGTCTCCCTCTTCCATTTTTAAGGACCCCGTGATCACATTGGAGCCATTTGGATCAACAATGATCTTCTCATCTCAAAATCCTTAACTGAGTCACATCTGCCAAGGCCTTTTACCTTGTAAGTTGACACAGTCACAGGTTCCAGGGATTAGAATGTAGCTACATTTGAGGGGCCATTACAGTAAGTCAACTAATATTATCTGTTAATGAGGGAGGTCGTATGAAGTAGATTTGTTCATCCAACAAATTAAGGTCCAGGCGACACAATAGTAAACAAGATAGACTCAATCCCTGTCCTCAACAGAGCTTTTGGTATTAAGGGTGAGATAAGCATTATTCAGAAAAAGGAAACACAGCTTTGTCCTCTGTGCGAAGGGCTATCACAGGAAGTGCAGAGCATCAGGAAAGTATTTTACAAAGAGATGGGGCCCAGCTGTGGGTAAAGGAGGTGGAAGCAGTCAAGGGAGGCTTCCCTGAGGAGGTGACGTTGAGATAGAGATATTAGAAATGACTTGCAGTTATTAAGGCAAAGTGTGTGGGAAAGATGAGACTGGTGGAGGGGCTGATAAGGACCTTCCAGACAGAGGGCACAGCCACTGCCCATGTTTAGGCTCTGGAGTGTGGGGTGAAATAACTAAGAAGCATCTGGAGCTAGAATGCAGAGACTAGAAAAGGAAAGGTTTGCCATGTCCTGAGTGAGTGAGGCAATGAGAAGTGAACACTTACAGGTGTTTGCCTAAGGTCAGACACTGCTCCTGGAGCCTTATATGTAGCTGGTTCTTATAAGATAAATACGATTACAGTCTTCCTTTGGCGGATGAAGAAACTGAGGGTCAGAGAAACTAAATGATCGCCCCAAAGTCACCCGTCTGGTAGAAGTTGGACTTGCACTAGAGTGTGCTCTCAATCACTGTGCAACACCTCCAGTTGGCCTTGGGTAGGTGTATTAGTTTCCTATTGCTGCTGTAACAAATCATAAATACGGTGGTTCAAAACAACACTAACCTTGTAGGACCTGGACATTTAGCCCTTATTCTAAGAGCAGTTGGGAGCCATAGAAGAATTTTGAGCACTTTAGGAAGATTACTCTAGGTAATCGATTGACAGGATCAGACAATGGAGGAAGGAACAGCTTTCAGGTGAAACAATATTCACTCAGTCTGCAGTGGCAATATGGTGAGAATGGATGATGAGACTTGGAGAGATTCAGTAAATATTGAAAGAATAGATTTAGCCGGGCTCGGTCGCTCAGCCTGTAATCCCGTGCCTTTGGGAGGCTGAGGTGAGTGGATTGCCTGAGCCCGAGGGTTCGAGACCCGCCTGGGCAACTTGGCGAGACCTCATCTCTACAATAAATCAAAAAATCAGCCAAGCATGGTAGCG
>CAUYQG010030570.1:0-17610 GCA_963574415.1 Tarsius wallacei | reverse complement strand
TTTAAAAGACATCTACAATGTCAAAAATTAGGCTAAGCATGTAATCAACCTTTGCACAGTTAAAAAAAAAAAAGTTCCCTTCCTGGAAACTGACAACAGCACCTGCTGGCTAGGTTAAACTGTTTAACAGCTTTTTTTTTTTTGGCTTCTGTGAACCCTGCTAGCATTGCTTAAAAAGTACCTAGGCCTCCAGGATGTTGCAGTTTGGCCCACTTGGAAAGTCCCAATGTGTTTTTGCCCCATTTAAGCAAGCCCCTATAGCTAATGGGCACCCCTTGCTGTGGGACTGTCATGTCCAGCAGGCAAGTGGCTGCCGGCCCGGCTCTTGGCTAATGAACGTCTCCTTTTTATAACTTGTACTTTTGGTGTTGGTGTCTGTGAATTAAGCGCCCGGTCCCTATTTCAAGACTGCATCCACAAGCTTTTTGAGATAACCTCTTGTCTGTCTTTGGCTTCTGTTGAGGTGACTGAGGGCAAGATTCATAGAAGCCCTCTAATTTGAGGAGATCTAGGAGGCACAATTTTAATGTGTTAGGACCTAATATTCTAATCTTTTGCTCTTTCAAAGATTTCAGCAAAAACTTGTACAACCACACCCTTGGCTTTTTTTCTCCCTATGCCACACTTTCAGAAACCATCTCTTACTTTTAGCATCAATTGTCGTCTGAATAGGTTGAGAATCTCCCCCAATTATTAAGCCCAAGTTCCTGTATATTTAACAGTTTATCTCACTTTATCTCTCTCTTTGGACATTTTACTCTAAGCAACAAGAGGAAACAGGTCACAATTTCAACACTTTGCTTGGAAATCTTGGCTAGATATCCTAGTTCATGGCTCACAAGTTCTCTTTTCCACTTAACTGAAGGAGACAATTCCACTAAGCTTTTTTGCCACTATGTAACAATGATCTCCATTCTTTTAGTTCCCCCAGGAACATGTTTCTCACATCCTATTGGGTCCCCATCAGCAGAGTCTTCAACGTCTACATCTCTACTAAGAGTCTGTTGAAAGCAATTGAGACTTTTTCTACCACACTCCTCGAAATTCTTCCAGTCTCTACCCACTTCCTGATTTCAGAACCACTCCTACATTTTTAGTTATTTGTTATGGCAGCACCCCACTTACAGGTACCGAGTCTATCTCTTCAGAAAAGTTCTACTTCCCTTGGTTGTTAATTTTTTGGCAGCCACAGATCTAGTTTTTATATTTTTATGGTGGATTTAATTCACCATTTTATCTTAAAAGGTGCTGCCACATACTTTAATACAATTCAGTAGTAGCCAAAGTCTCTGATGTATATGTTACTTTGACAGTTTTTTACAGATAAAATGTACTGCCTTGACACCTAAGTCTGGATATAGGTATAGCTTAATATGATGCCAATGACTACATATGCAAAATTAATCTGTATGTTTCATGGTAAGTAGATTTACTACTGAAACTATGATTTCATTAATCTTTCATGTTCCTTCCATCCATCTTTCCTGTGGTCATTCTATCTGAGCTTATCACAGGACTTACACACAGATATCTTTATGCCAATTACTCACTGGTTCCATTGATACAAGGTACATCTTAATACCATCATATTTTGCATTTTAATGTACCTTGGGGATATTGGTAAGTTTTAGGAGGTTGATATGAAATATATGTTATATTCATGCCTTAAAGTAAGGAAAAAATAACAATTGATAATATTATTGCTCCATAGGCCTTTTTTTCTTGATTTGAAATTCAAATGATAAGTTGAAGTGTCTCAATACAATAAATTAACCATGCACAAAATTCTCTGAACAGACTAATTCAACTTTTCACGTTGTAAAGGAGTAAAGATAATCTTCACTAGAACTCAGGATTTGAAAATATCAGTCCAAAGAAAAATTCCTGACAAAACTCCAAGTTAGTTAAAAAAAAAAAAGATTTATAATATAGAAACCCTGACAATTGCAATATACTCTGTTATAAACAGATATTCTAATTCAACTTAAGGTAGAAAATAAATGAGTAAAAGAATGTATGAAAAATTGTATTATTAAACATTATGTGTGTGTGTGTGTGCATCCATGTTTTAACAGAGAACACCTCTGAAGAAATGAATAAGTATTTAGAATTTTCTGAGTAACAGAAAAGCAGTATGTGAATATATCAACAGATTGTCTTATTGTTGGTTATACTTGTATTCTACAGAATTTCTTGAGTGGCCTAATTACTGGTACACTTGTGTGTGGTTCAAAAACACCCACTATCTGGAGTTAGAAACTGAGATCCAGTAAGGTTAAGAAACTTGCTCAAACTCAAACTATGCTGTTTGAGTTTCAGGATTAGAATATCAGGCTCAGATCTTCTGATTCCAAAGACTATGGGTTTATACAATTTAGTACTTTTATAACCTACTGTGAAGTTCATGTAGATGGAAAGTATTTAAAATAATAAAAATTAACTGAAATAGAGAATTTTTGATAAACAAATGTTTAGTTTGAACTAATTGCCAAAATTTCTCAGTTACAGCTGATTGATGGGAGAAAACTTAGAGAAATGCTTTAATGTTCCTTACTTAATATTTCTCCCTATTTAAAAATAAGAATACTTTCTATAGTTTTATGTAGAACTATTTTATTCCTAAAGCTTTTTCTATTAAACTATCTGTATTATTTCATTGTTATAGCATTACATATCAGTACAGAGTTTTTCCTAACTTGGGTACCCAATAAATACTCTGAATGTCAAAAGTAGACCCTGGGAATTTCTGAAACTACAAACAAGTATGCCATAGTGACTAGGTCAAACAAGGGATTGTGTAGAAGAGAAATGAGAGAATCGAGCAGTCTCTTGGAGATTCAAATACCATTGTGGATACTGATGGTAGCCAGGTTTAATGCCTTAGTAAAAATATGGGAGTCTAAACTGGTGATTCAGGAATAAATTTCTTCTGTGGTAATGGATAAGCACCCTTCTCCCAACCTATTGGGCTTCCAGGCAAAGCTGCTGACTCCGGGCTGCTCTGTCCAAGTGGATTACTCATGATACATGGACTGCATCAACCACTTTGAATATGCCACTATGAATATGAGGTCAAGGCAGTCATCAGAAACTGAATCCATTAACCTGTATCTTGATCTCACATTTCTTGTGTTATCTATTTTTGGTTTATTAGTAAACATAAGTGAAAACTCTAAATGAAGTCTGAGTCTTTATTTGTGTTCATCCTCCAGCCCAGACCAGATTTAGTGGTCTGGCTTAGTATAAATCCAACCATGACTGCTTCAAGAATGCCTGCAAACATAAGGATTCTATAATAACAGATATAATCTGAATTGTAACAATGGGCTCAATGAAGAAATTAACTTCAGCATATTGGGAACTAAAGATACCACTCAAAAACAATGTGACATTTCTTTAAAATACCATTTCAACATGCAATTAAGAAAAGAGGTTTAGCATCTAGATTGAAAAATTACAAATGTAAATTGGATGCCGACAAGCTTGGCAATAAAGTGCATTACTTCTGCAGGCAAGTCAACCAGAGGAGGTCTAATAATATTCTAATCAGAGAAGTATTGCATAGCTTCCTAAGGTAGCTACTCCAAATGAGAAAACACTTCTCTGAATATGTAAATCGGGGCAAGTTATCACTTATCCCACTCTATATCTTTTACTCAAATAATTTATATCTCAAATCTCTGCACAGGTAGACTCCTTTATTTTGAACGAATAATTAATTTAATTCCTTACTGTTGGTTCTATAGCAGGACATAGCCATTTAAGTTGCTTAACCGCACTAATGTAATTGTCTTGCATTTTTTATTTTGCAAGATTCTGTTTGTTTATACATCAGTTTTAACTACTACATCGTGAGCTCCTTGAAGGCAAGAACCAAGCCTGTATTATTTATTTTTCTTCCTCCATTAAAGAGTGCCTCACAAAAGTGCCTGGAATCATATCACTTTAGTAGAAAGACCCACATTACATTTAGAAAAAAACATTTCCAACTCCCACTTTCCTACATAATAGCAGCATTTAGACTCCCACTGAAGGAAATGGTAAAGTGCAGCTGACTTTCTCAAAAGTTTATAAATATATGTGGATAGAAAAAAAGACAAGGTGAAAGTGACATTATAAACAGGCCATTTCAATCTTGGATGAATGAAGGCATATAATCTACTTGGGCATCCCAGTCAGCATCATCTTCTTGCATACAAAAGACAAAACACATATTCTTACAAACCTTTGAAATGCATTAGAGACCCTGGGTATATTTCTTCAGCAACATCTAGAAGCTGCATCTAGGTTTGGGGATGCTGCCAGTTCATTTGAGAGCTTTATGCTGGGGGGAGGGAGAGTAAAGATTTGGGCTGCGTGAAGCAAGAATAAGAGATTTTTGAAGTTCTCAAAGCAAATTCTGAAAATATCTTAGAACAATAATAAAATATTCATTTTACGTATAAATTTCTTGGTTGTAATCTAGGATTGTCATTTTTATGCCTTATGAAACTGGATAAAGATATACAATAAACAATTTTTCTGACTTTTAACATAAGAGCTACTAGGATATAAAACTTCTAAATCTGAGTATGATGAGTCTTGTAGTTTTGTGTTGCTGTTTCTATTTTTGTGTATATCCCTGGCATTATATATAAAATAGAACCTGATATAAAAAGTAATCTTGCCTTGTGCCTAAGTGGTCTGAAGAATCTTCTACTTCCAACTTACATTCACCACTTGAATTTGAGACACAGGCATGACAATATGTATATTTCTGAGTTTCTTGAGATTTTGTGTTAATTGCAATAGATCCAATACAATATTCCCTAGAGTCAGTATCTACAAGGTCTTTTAAAGGAACCAAAGGAGCCAGCAATATTATTATACTAAAGTGTCATGATCAAAAGAAAAAGTTTCAGTTTTAAACATCTTTTCTCTCAACTATGCCATTAGAACAATTTGGATTTCTCCTGTTAAAGCAATGATCTTCTGTGCTTTTTACTATGACAAGTTCTGAAGCATCAACAAGAAAGACATTTTAGGGGTAGGATCAAAGTCATTCCACTTCTACTACTTAGTAACTACTCTAAAATTCTCATCACATTGATGGGTTCTGTACAGAAAGTCTATACTATCAACTGAAATTAAATACCTCTTTATAGTAGATTCTACAAGAAAGAAAAAAAATTGAGAATAGTATGATATATCAAAAAATTTAAAGGTATTTATTTAATACACAGAACTGTCTGCTAATAAAAGGTACAACTAGAATCAGTCATTTTTACATACAATTATAGGTTCAGAGTCTCATTAATTAAAATGCAACTTGCATGCTTTCTTTTCTCTTTTTAAAAAAAGTTACAATAATTATGAACATTCTACTCAGTAAATCACCTAAGACTGCCAAATTGGAATTCTGCTTTTGAATATGTAAGAGTTTGTTTTTCTATTAGCCCACCTACTTAAAAATGACTCAATCTTTTTTGCCTTCTACATTGGTAGCTAGTCTATAATTTTTCAGGAAAACATTACATATATTGCCAAAAAGTGAAAGTCTGAGAAACCAGAATGATTTTCCAATGGCGGAATATTATTTTTAATGGAAGTAATGATAATTCAAATGTTACATTAGAAAATGAAATCTTGACTTTAAAACATAAATTACATACTTGGAAAGTTCATGCATTGCCACAGGCATGTCTTAATCAAACAATAACTCATTAAAGAAGTGTATTTTGGTATTTATTTTTCATTGTTGATTAGTACTTTAAAAGCTCTTTATATGCAAAGATGCTACAAATTTCCTTAACTGTCTTTAAAGATCAATGTAATTGCATAGGTATTCTCAGATTAATTTGAAATTAAACAGTTTGATTTCTACGATTTCATTTTCTTCCTTGTGGATTTCTCTGAAATTGACTGGACCTTAGCTAAGTATTAAGACCAGAAAAAAGAAGAGCATTGGTGCTGAAGTAAGACAAATGTAGGTTCAAGTCTGACTCTGCGTCTTTTGATATGGGCAGTCTCAGACTCACCAGTGCATCTAAGCCACAATCTCTTTACCTACAGGGTGAGGATAATAGTATTGCCCATCTTTACAGGTCTGTGCTGAGGATTAAATGAGATAGCAGGTGTAAAGTCCTCCACACAGGTCTTAGCAGAGTGCACACACTCAATACATGTTAGCTGGTATTAGTACAATCTTCCAAGGCAGCCCAGAAGATTAGCTTGGTTGTGCTAGGGTCTTTCTGAGTATATAATCATTACTAAAGCTTTGGTCTTTTAAGATAGGGTTTCTAGACTCTCACTTTTCAAAAGAAATTGTTTTCCATCCCAACACTCAGGCAATGGCCTAGCACTTTAGAACAGCAATTTTGTTTTATAACTTTCAGTATATCGTGGTAAAAGATCTAGCATAATCACAGCGTACATTTTTATGGTACTTTATAGTGCTCAGAGTGCTAGCTCATACATTTTTTCATGTGATTGTAGCAACAATTCTAGGAGGCAGGTAAAGTAGATAGTGTCTCCAATTGACCCTTGATAAAGACAGGTTGACAGTGATTGGTTACTTGAAAAAAATCCCACAGGGCTAGTGGCTAATGAAAATAGGACTAGATTCAGTTCTTCTTAGTCCAGTAATTCCTCCATATACTCCTTTTCCAAATGAACCATAATGATTCTCTACTTATAGGAGAGTAAAAAAATGCGACATTATTCACCAATATTTTTGTTATCATAGTTAATTTGTTGGAAGTTAAATGTAAGTCTCCATTCAGAAAGTTCCTCTGTGGTAATTTGTGACCAGTTTTAAAGCTGAGTCCATTCAGAACACTTTTATCAAAAGCCTTCTCTAAGGATTGGCACTGCACTTGACCCTGTGGGAGATATCAAAGCAAGCTCACAGAGGTTCTGCTCTCGATAAGTTTAAAAGCTGGCTGGAAGAATTGCCAAAAAGCAAAATGTGGACAAACCAAAAAAATAAAGCCTTAAAGTATATATAGGGATTCCTAAGAAGAAACTAATATATATATACATATATATATATATATGTATATATATATTCCATATATTCCTAAGAAGAAACTAATGATAATTAGGAAAAAGAAGCAATTTCAAGGAGAGGGGAACTGAAAAAATAACAAAAATAATTCTGTCCTAATAATTGTCCATAATATTATCCAGAACTTCAAAATTAACTGACGAGATAACTGTAGTTAGAACCCAAAACTTCCACCAACACTTTATGTACTTTAAAAATATTTATGTTGGTTATATTTTTTGAATCATCTTTATCATAGAAGTTCAAATGCAAACAATTTACCAGTAGGTCTTACTACTCAGAGAGGATATTCCAAGGTGAATATTTTTGCATGTAGTACATGTTTATAAACTATATTACAGGACTTATACAGATATCAATTTCTTGCAAAGTAAAATGGCAAGACTTTTTGAGGAAACTTTCTTGTCTGCTTATACAAACTACCTTTGTCAAAGTGGTTTCTGGAGAGAATCTCTCAAACTATATTTCCAAAGAGTACTATAACATTTAAAATTGTAAAATGTCTGTGCCTACACAAATCTTTTAACTGAATCCAAAACATTTTATATTCAGTAGCACATGGGAATAGCAAGTATTTTCTTTTCAAGTAAGGTACATCATGGTGGAGTCATTTGTTTCCCACATTGCATATTGTAAGAAGTACCCATCATATGCTATTTTGCTTTTGGCTCCCTGTCTACTGGAACAGAATATCCTGTATCTTTAATATAATAGTCTCTCGCCTCTATCTCAAAGGTTTTTTATGCCTAACAGAGGTATGTTCAAAACACACATTATTTTTCAAAATGCACAGTAATGTATTTTGACATGTTAAAATGTCAATAACAGATTTTTTATAGAAATATTTTAATTTTACCATGTGCCATTTTACCTAACACTCTTAGGCTGACTAGAAACATTTTATAATTCTTCTTTCAGTGAGAGTTACTTTCTGATTAAAACAGGGCATTAAGACACACTGCTTTCTGTGCTATTTCATCTACATCATACCCTCTGGTTTATAAACCAACACAAATTACCTACCAACTTGAAATGCCACTTTCCAAATGTGAAAAACTGAAAATTTTATTAGAGTCATCAATTAATAAGTAGCTCTTTTTTTAATGATATGGGGTTTGAAGTGTATTTATGCATAATCAGTAATGAAAGTGGTTCTTTTTTTTTTTTTTTGATTCAGAGTCTCACTCTGTCACCCAAACTGGAAGGCAGTGGTACGCTCACGGTCACCGCAGCCTTGGCCTGCTGGGCTCAGGCGATCCTTCCACAAAAGTGGTTCTTAAAACAGTCACTGCATGGGATCATCAAAGTGAACACTATAGTTCACCGTTTAGCGAACAGAATAGCAGCAGGTCCCGATGCTTATCATATGTGTGCAGTGGCAGGTATCTATATGAATAGCTGTGTTTATTGAGAGATTTGGTTCAATATAAAAGGTGAGTGGCCAGAAATCACTATCTCCTTAGATGCATTTATTTTCATAAATTATCAAATGAGCTTAGCTTAATAATTACAGGAAGGTCAAAAGACCATTATTAACTTGTGTCCTTAGGTATGTACTCTAAAGTAAGTTAACCAGTTTTAGCTATCAAACATAAATGGCATTAGAGGCTAGAAGCCTCTAGTATTCCAAATCAAGGCAGAAGACACAACAAGAAAGCCAACTTTCTCTCTTCTCCAGAAACAGTAACCTGAGACTTAAGAAATCTTCTAAAGAGAACATCAGTGTCTAGGTGAGAAGAACTTTTTGATACCAATGTATCCTAAACTTATTTCAAAACCACATTTGAAAGATAGGGGTACATTATCTTGCAAATTTGAGCAGATGCTACTATTATTTTTGTAATAACATAAGAAGTATTAGTACCTGGCAGCCTACAACTTTGTAGAAATAAATGAAACATATCTGTTAACATTTATGCAAATTACCTCTGACATGCTGATCAGAGTTGATGATTTCTGCTATCTATCTGTGCAATATATAGGTTGAGACTGGAATTTGAAGTAGAATTTTAGAAGGACTCTCCTTGTTCAGAGAAAAAATAAAATAAAATAGGTGAAAAGTGCCCTGTGACACTAAGCATTTCCTTAAAAGGTATGTAGTATTTAGGGCTGACCAACATCACACATGACATTTCTAAAGGCCCTTCTCATTACTGTAGGGCTGGACAGTAGAATGTCTGTATTTCACTGGCCCAGGGAAGTCACCAACATTCTTGAAATGCCTCATTAGACATTTAGCAGTACAGTATTGCCTTCATAAAGCACAATTTCTGCTTTCTGACTCTTCACACATTTCTCGTCTTTTGCTCTGAAAAAAATATTTTCTCCTTTATGTTTTGGGAGCTGTGAAAACCCAGAGTTTTCCGAACTTTAGACTAGAGTTCAGGGAGACTATCTATGAAACATGCAAATGGTTAAAATTTAATAGCTACATGTCATTCCGGTTTTTCCTTATTCTGTTTTTAAAAGAGTCGTCTTGCCAAAATATATTATTTCATAAAAATAATTGAAGAATTTCTCATTATAAACGCAGTACAACTTTATCACAGAAATTTTGAATAGCACAGGGAATAATAAAAATGAAAAGGAAGATCTATATTCTCATCACTAGAGATATGACATTTAGATAACGATCACATTTTCATAATTTCCATAGATTCCAGACTAAGTGAAATCCGGATGATCTGAGAATTTCCCATGGCAGGGGCACTCTGTGAGGATACCTCTGGAGGAGTATGGACCACGGTATCTCCTGGGTCGTGGATGTGCTGCACTCTGGGATATATGGCTTCTTCTTTGATACTTCCTCCTACTTACTTATCTAAAGTTATTGACAGGTTATTAGGTTATATCTGGGCCTGATTTCTGGCTTGTCTAAGATGAGAATCTGAGCATGATTATATCAAGGCAGACGTGTGATGTTAGGTTTGGGCCAGTACTCTGGATGAACAGAAATGAGTCTGAACATTTGAGACTCAGAGGTATTAATAAATGTGGGGAAGGAGGACTAGAAACCTAGAGAAAGGGGAGGAGCTAATAAAATAATAGACAGGTGGAACTCCTGAGTGACCTCAAAGAAACAGTAGGTGTTAATCAGCGAGTCAGCAAGTACCAGTGAATGCTAACAAGGACTTCAGCAAATTCTAGTCATGAAGACAATTTCTAATATACTATTCAAAACCTTATAATGAATTACATTGCCTGGAAGAGAGTATTCCGTGTTTCTGTTCCCTGACAGATAAATGTCTTTTTATTAACTTCTACTAATGAATCTTGATGGAATTTTTCATCTACACTATCTTGAGACATTTTTCTTGGAAACTCATTAACTGTTCCCTTCCTTTTTTCTTTCTCAGTCTGCATACACTTCTCCATTTTCAGACTTGGATACTGTAACTCAGAAGAGCAGGGGTGCAGACACCACTCTGTGGCCTGAACCTCAATTGGTAGAAAGGAGGACTTAGGAGGAAAAGCCAGGTGGGACTCTTCCCTGCCAGCCGCCTGCAGAAGGAGAATTTCCACATGCAGAGCAAACCCAGACTCATCTGGAAGTCCTGGCCAGCACAGTATCTTACTGCTTGGAGTTTCCTTTTCCTCACTTCCCTTTTCCTCTTATTCCTACTTTCCTGGGCTTGCACTACCAAATAAAATCAGAACTTTAATCTTTAATGACTCTCAGATTTTAATGTGGGTACAAATCACTTTAGGATCTTATAAAATAAAATACAGATTCTGTTTCAGGACATCTGGAATGGGACCTGAGACTAACAAGTTCCTTAGTGATGTCTTAAAAAGCAAGTTTCTCAAAGACCCAGAGTAAGACAGACCTCATCACCACTACCATGTCAAGACTAGGTATGTGTGTATATATTTTTAAACTGTTATATCCCCTGAATCTACATAGACTGTAGGATGTGCTCAATAGTCATTTGTTAACAGAATAATACATGAATGAATTTTTCTAGATGATTTTGACAATTTTTAGTCATAGCGAAAATTTCTAATTTTAACATTTAAAATTCTAGGGTGAATTACACTGCCTGGCTATGGGTTTTCTGTGTTTCTGGTGATTGACAAGTAAATGTCTAATGTCAAATATAGCTACACATTTATATTACCCTAACATAAAGGAGTTAAAACCAAAAGCCAATAAAAGGTTAGAGCTACATTTTAGAAATTGGTTGCCAGTTTGAAGACATAGATCAACAGTCCTGAGATATCTGGTCCAGGAAAGCTTCTGCTAGGTTTCCAAAGGTCAACCCTACTTTTAAAAGCGTCGTCTTCTGTCAGGTACTAAAGAACAAAGAGAAGTATGCTTAAGATCCATTATATCGGTAGCATCTCATATTTACTCACCCAGCATTTCATTTTTCATACAATACCTTTTATTATAGAGGTAAATGGCAGTTTTCTGCTGAATTTTAAAATAGCGCATCATGTATAATTCATAAAAACTGCCAAAAGCATCAACATCCTTCTCTGGTATTTGTCCTACTTAAGCTATGTCACATATTAGACTTTTGTGATAGGCGTGATGCCTGATATTGGATGCAACTGACCTTGTCCTACTGTCTCTTCTGTCGCCACCAACAATCATCTGGACAGTGAAGATTTTTAAGCTGACAACGTCAGCAGCTATTCTTTTCTTGTTATACTTTTACTGTTGTCATAGAGACATGGAAACAGCTGAATAGAGTTTTCACATACAAAGTTCCTGAGAAAGGGATAATACCACGCTATTATATGTCACTGAATTTGTTTCTAAATGATGACATCAAGGTCAGGCTCTTGTACTTGAATTTTAAGGGATTTCCAAAGACCACAAGAGGAGTTTCTACCCAGAAACTCTCATTTGGAAGTACTCCCTGTTATGGTGGTTCCTAAAGTGTGATCCCTGTATCAGCAGCAGCACCAGCATCCCAGAACTTGTTAGAAACACACATTCATGGGCTCTGTCCCAGGCCTAATGAATCAAAAACTCTGTAATCTATGTTTTTTGGTTTTTTTTTGAGTTGGAGTCTCACTCTGTTGCCCAGGCTGAAGTGCAGTGGCATGCCCACAGTCACCGCAGCCTCGACCTGCTTGGCTCAGGTGATCCTTCCGCCTCAGCCTTCCAGGTAGCTGAAACTACAGGCATGCGCCACCATGCCCAGATGGCTAATTTATTTATTTATTTATTGTAGAGATGTAGTCTCGCCAAGTTGCCTAGGCTGGTCTCGAACCTGTGGGTTCAAGCAAATCCTCTCACCTTGGCCTCCCAAAGTGCTGGGATTATAGGTGGAGCCACCGCACCCAGCCTGTTATCCATTTTTTAATAAGTCTTCTAGGCAAGTGGTTTGAGAGCTACTTCTTAATTAGATATTTTCCTGACCCTAAAATAATTTTGATGAGAAAAATTAAGGTGCTCTAGAATCCAGAAATAAACTAAAGGTTATTCTGCATAGAAATATTTGAAAATTTAAGATATAAAACAGTGTTTTTAGAACTGGGTTTGAACTATGCTACTATAGAAGAGATCCTGAAGGCTGAGGCGGAAGGATCGCCGGAGCCCAGCAGGTCAAGGCTGCGGTGGCCGCCGGGAGCGGACACTGTACTCCAGTCTGGGCGACAGAGTGAGACTCCAACTCAAAAAAAAAAAAAAAGAAATACACAAGCTGTGACCTCACCCAGACTTACCTACTGAATCAGAATGTCTAGGCTGGAGCTGATTGTCTGTTAAAGGGTGCCTTAGATGATTCTGAGGTACTAAGTATAAGCATAAAGTGCAGGATATATTAACATTAGTAATCTCCAGATGACGGGACAAGAATGATCTTCATTTTCTATATACTTTTGAATTTTCTGAGTTAGATGTGATGATCACATATTACTTTTATAATCAGAAACTAAAAATAAGGTAATTATTTACAAAGGGTGACAGCATATAGAATAGTGTCAAATCATCTTGGGGACCTGAGATCTTGAGGGATTTACATGTTCTCCTCATATTATTTATAGCAGAGTGGTAAGGAGCTCAGATTCTGAAGCAGGACTGCCTGTTTCAAATCCTAGAGACTTGCTTACTAGCTGTGTATCTTCCTGCCTATGCATCTCAGTTTCCTCATCTCTTAAGCAGAGATACTAATAATAGCATCTATTTCATAGGGTTGTTGGGAGAATCACATGAGAATGCCTAGTACAGTGTTTAGCACATAAAGAGAACTCAAAATGTTAGTTATTAATAATGCAAGAGTATCTATGCTTTATGGTTATTTATAACTATGTTTTGTGGCTAGTCTTAGCTCTACTTTCTGTGCGAGTCATATATTAATCGGCCAACTAATTTTTATTGTAACGCTTAAAAAAGAAGCCTGAGCAAACTGGCATCACTCTAAGTGGAAGATGCTCTTCTTCATGGATAGTACTACACTTCCTCACCTTGGACTCCTACCCCTCTTATCTGCCTCATGTCCCATGCATGACTCTCCTTCTCCCTCCTCTTGACAAAAAGCCACATCTCAGTTCTTCTTACATTCAGTGCCTGACGTCTTCGTATTTCCACTTGTTCTTCTTTCAGTGTGGTGTCTGTTACCTTTGCCATTTTTCTTTGACCCTCAAAGTTGCAACTATCAATTACCTCTGCGCATTTAATAAATGGTTGCTAAGTTCTCTTAAAGTTCAGCATCGCCAGCTATATTTTTTCCTGGACATAATGATTGGGTTTCTGAAGCTCTGTTATATGGAATATTTCTGAGTCCCCGGTTAAGAATTGATTTTTATTTTATTTATTATTATTATTTTTTGAGTTGGTGTCTCACTCCGTCGCCCAGACTGGAGTGCAGTGGCCGCTTCTGGCCACCGCAGCCTCGACCTGCTGGGCTCCGGCGATCCTTCCACCTCAGCCTTCCGAGTAACCGGAACTACAGGCACACGCTACCACGCCCGGCTAATTTTTTTGATTTTATTGTAGAGATGAGGTTTCGCCTGCCCAGGCGGGTCTCGAACCCGCGGGCTCAGGCAATCCACTCACCTCAGCCTCCCAAGGCGCGGGGTTACAGGCTGAGCCACCGAGACCGGCTCAATTTTAAATTCTTAAGTGAAGTTACCAGTATTTTTAAAAGGTGCACATGGGAAAAGATGAATGTAAATCATCAGAACAATACGTGAAGCACAAGAAAATGTAGTAGCCCAGAATCATTACTGTGAATTTCAAAGTCATCTCAATGCTTATCTTTAGAACTGGCTTATTCAATGTCTTTAATTAACGTCTTTACAACTGGTTTATTCAATCTCTCTCTGTTTACAAAACTAGCTCATTCTTCACAGAGCATGACAATTGGAAAACATACCAGTTTGCAGAGTATTTTGGAAACCATTGGAAATCCTTTTGGGGATGAAACAAGCAAAACCATACATGAGATCTGGAAGAATAGTCATTATATAGTGTATGAGGCCCTGACACTGGCTAAATCACTTCCACAAGCCCCTCTTGGCTACTTTGACCCATCTGGTTACCATAAATAAAATGGCAGTAACGTAATTTCTGGTAATCTTATCGAATTGCCATGTGCAAAAAAAAAAGTGAATGCTTTGTATACCTTGCTTCCACAAAAACAAATAACATTATTATCTGTTGGTATTATTTTCTTACTGTTCCTACACCTCAAGTGCCAGACTGGTGGTTCCAGATAGTGGTCCTATTCTTTTTTTGTTTTCGTTTCTGTTTTTTCTAGTTGAGGTCTTCTTGTGTCACCCATGCTGGAGAGCACAGGATCGGGGTTCATGATTCATGGCAGCTTTGACCACCTGGGCTCAGATGAACTTCCCTTCCGAGCCTTTCGAGTAGCTGGGACTACCCGCCTGCACCACCACACTCAGCTACTTTGCCTTTCTTTTTTTTTTTTTTTTTTTGAGACAAGGTCTCATTCTGTTGCCTAGGCTGGTTTTTGAACCCCTGGACTCAAGGGATCCTCCTATCTCACCCTCCCCAAAGTGATAGGATTACAGTTGTGAGCCACCACACCCACCCTGCCTTTTAATTAACATATACGTCTATTATTTCTCTACTTCACTACAGAGATAGACTATATGAGTCCAATATTCATATCTCAACTTTTTCAATTCATGGTTTCAATATCTTCAGTATAATTTTGAGCTGATTTTTAAAATTACATTCAAGTACAGCTAAAGATTACATATCTCTTACTATGTATTATTTCTGAGTTGAGACAATAATCCTACTTACAAATATCATCCTGGAGGTTTTCAAATGAGATGTTACTGAGATGTTTATTCTTCTGCCCCTTTGTATGTAAGAACCCTTACTCAATCACATCTTTACTCAGTTAAACTATTTTTTTTTTTTTGAGTTGGAGTCTCACTCCGTCATCCAAGCTGGAGTGCAGTGGCATGCTCACGGCCACCCCAGCATCAACTTGATGGGCTCTGGCAATCCCTCTGCCTCAACCCTCTAAGTAGCTGGAAATACAGGCATGCACCACCATGCCTGACTAATTTTGGATTTACTGTAGAGACGAGGTCTTGCCAAGTTGCCAGGGCTGGTCTCAGGCAATCCACTCGTTCAGCCTCCCAAAATGCTGGGATTACAGGCTGAGCCAATCCACTCGCATCAGCCTCCCAAAATGCTGGGATTACAGGCTAAGCCACCGAGCCCGGGGCCAGCTAAACTGTTCTAATTTGCTGAATCATCACCAGGTAAGTCTTAAAACTTCATGTGTGTTTGCATTTGTACCAGTTGATCTCAACTGACTTCAGTTTCAGGCAAAAGTAGATGGAAATTTGGAACTCCACTGGACTCGAATTAACTGAGGTACAAAAATCTGTCTCTTAAGGTTTGTTTGATTTTTCTTTTGGGGGAGGCAACAAGTTACAATCACAGAAATTTAGGAAAGTGGATGCTGTTAACTGCAACCGCCTAGGAGAGAGATTCACTTTAAACAGTTACTCACTCCTTAAGCCCTTTTTTTTGTTTTTTACATTTTACTTTTTCTATTCATAAAACATCTCAAGTTGAGTATTAACTCACTTGAAAAAGATGTTATTTTCTTCCACTTGGATAAGTTACTTAATCTTTTTGAGGCTTTTTTTTTTCACTTTAAAATGGAAATAATGCATCCTACTTAGAGCTAATATATAGCGCCTGCTTCAGGGTCTGGCACGTAAAATGCTACGTATATGACATGCAGCCCTTTTCTAGAACATCTCTCCATGTCTCTCTGACAGGAAGAATGCCACAGAGAATTTTTCTTCTTCATTAACATCAAGCAGGAAATATTGCCTTATTCAAAACATATCAAAGCGAATACAGCTTGTATACAAATATGTGGAAATTCCACACATAAGATTTCCGCACTATGGAAATTCCTTCACAACCCCAACAAAACCTTCATGGTAGCAGGATGTTAAACACCAACAACAAATAAAAGTAACCTTAAAGAATATGCTACCTATTTTGCCTAGGTGTATGAAATTGTTTTTAAATTGCCTCGTAGAATACTCCCTTTCTAGTAAGCATACATATATATTTCAGCAGCTTTCTTCTTTTAAAAAATATATGCAAAAAGGGTGACCCTCAAAAAATCCAGAATTATTTTATGGAGTACAGGCCTCTTGTGGTACAGGCTTCCCCCACAATGTAACTGTTCTCGGAACCCATCAGCCTAGGTGTACCCGCTAGCATTGTTGTGAGAGGCTGCACTCAGCTTCAGTGCGTTTTTTTCTGGAGATTCTTTCAACATATCGGCCCATTTCATGGTGGTAGATTTACCAACACACTTGCCCACACCATGTTGAGTGTTCAGCAGTTTTTGGCCAAAAACGGCATGACCCCCACCCCCTTTACCCACCCTCCCTATTCACAGGCACTCCCCCACATCGACTCCTTTTGTTTGTTTGTTTGCTTGCTTCCCGGGATGAAAAAGGTCCACAAAGGGAAACGCTTTTGCCAGTGTGGAAGGAGTGAAACAAAAAGTGGCAGGAGCTCTAAAAGGCATCAAAATCGACAAGTTCAAATTGTTTTGAGCAGAAGATAAAGGGTCTCCATAGGTATATTGCGTAAAGCAGAGAGTACTTTGGAGGCGATTGAGGTTTAAAAATGTAAGAATAAATACACAATTTTTTACAATTCTGGATTTTTGGGGTACCCTCATACACATATGTGTGTGTGTGTTTCTCTGTGGGTGTGTGTGTGCGCACAACCATATGCGCCTATGAATACGTAAGTATTCCTATAAAAATAAATATTACATTGACACTTCCAGCTGATGCCCAATTATTCACAGAAGAAAATTCTTGGAACGATTGTCTAAAGTCTAAATGGTCTCATCTATATACGTTTTCGCTTTCTATTATACCACTTTCTCTTTAGAAATCAGACTTCTCTGCCAAGATCAATGAGTTCCCCATTTTCTTTTCTTTCTTTCTTTTTTTCTTTCTTTTTTTTTTTTTTTTTTTGAGTTGGAGTCTCACTCTGTCGCCCAGACTGGAGTGCAGTGGCCGCTCCCGGCCACCGCAGCCTCGACCTGCTGGGCTCCGGCGATCCTTCCGCCTCAGCCTTCCAAGTAGCT
>CAUYQG010030566.1:0-29375 GCA_963574415.1 Tarsius wallacei | reverse complement strand
GCCGTTTCGTTCTCATGGTGATTCAGTCCTTGAGAAAACACCTAAAGAATTTTCATTAAATAAGTACAATAAGCATGGAACATTCAAGCGTGGACTTCAGCGGCCTTGACCTCTTGGGCTCAGGTGATCCTTCCACCTCAGACTTGTGAGTAGCTGGGACTACAGGCACATGCCTCCATGCCCAGCTAATTCTTTCATTTTTTTTTTTTTAGAGATGAGGTCTTGCTATGTTTCCCAGGCTGGTCTCAAACTCCTGGGCTCAAGCAATTCTCCTGCCCTGGCCTCCCAAAGTACCGGGAATACAGGTGTGAGCCACCGTGCTAGGCCACACCTGAGAATCTTACTCCCTTTCTGCACTAGATCTCTAGAAATTACAGAAAAGACATAAAATACATCCATGACAGTTCAGGGGAATGGAATGTTTTACCTTTCTTGATCTGAAATTATGAGGAAGGCATGAAAAAGAAAAAGAAAATGAAATCAGGTTGAATGTGGAGTTCAAATCAAAACACGTGTAGGTGAGTTCTTTAAAAGGCTGGAACCGTCAGGGGGCATTGCATAAGAGCTTCAGGAGGGCTCTCAGCTTGAGGCTGTGGATGCAGAGAGCAAGAGGGGCTATCGGGGTCACCTGTCCAGGTGACTGATGACACACTGCTAGAATAGCTAGGTGGGTCGCCACCTACCTGTGTCAAGCAGCAATAGGCAGAGGCATTTGCCCCCAGGTTGGATCAGGAAGCATGGGTACTTGGGAAAGAGAGGCAGGGCTGAAACCATGTAGCTGCTGATATTAGGGGCTGACAAGCTGCAGACTGAAACACCCAAGTTAACATCTTGATACAAAGAATCTACCATATGCTACAGCATAGTAATCAAATTTGGGAGCAAGGCAGCACAACCATCACTGCTATTCCACATTATTCTAGAGGCCAGTCCAGTAAGAGAGGTAGAAATGAGGTATTTGGAGCCGGGTGCGGTGGCTCACATTTGTAATCCCAGCACTTTGGGAGGCAGAGGTGAGAGGATTGCCTGAGTCCAGGGGTTTGAGATCAACCTGGGCAACTTGGTAAGACCTTGTCTCAGGAAAAAAAAATTGCCAGCATGCTCATTCTGGTACCTATATTCAAACCACTTTCTCTCCCAGATAAGTCCATTTCATTCCTTCATCAAAGGTTGTCACCACCCCAAGGAGGCACTCTTCATCTCTTCAGTACATTGACAAGAATGACTGGTGCCAGACACCTTCTCCAACTCACCTGGGGCCCCTGGGATGGAAAAGGCTGCCAGGACCCCCCTGACCTATCATGAAAGCTAATTACAGATGGGCTATTATTTATGTTGCTGCCATAAATTCGTCCTCGGAGTCACCTTTTCAATATGCGTAGTTCCAGAGGGAACATAAAAGAATATGGAGAAGATGTCACACTGATTTCTGTAGTCACAAAAATCCATTTTAGACATTCAAACAAGCTGAGATTTGAGCTTGACTATAACCTTACAAAGAGGTTTCAAAACATTCTTGGCACTACAATTGCCTAAGAAAAATACCCTCACAAGTCTTTCAGCAGTCAACTGTGTCACTCAAAGAATGACAATACCCATACTTCTGATTACCTAGAATTACTTTTTGATCTTCAAAACCCATATTCACATCTTGACTGACTTCTTCGATGTTCACTTGGTATTTAATATTTCCTCTGACTTGGGCTACATTGCCTATTTTGGGAGCAGTTATTAGAAACCATTTTAGTCCGATTGACTTCCAAGGAGCCATAATTGGGTCAGGCTCAGAAAGAAGAGTCAAGAAAAGACAAAGAGAGTTAACAAACGACCGTTACTCACATGCACTAACAGTTATTGGCCTCAGATGTGCAGACAAGTGGAGTCTTTTTAAAATTTAAAAGTTCTCTCCAATTTGCCTTTATTGGAATCATCCCTTCACTGGCTTTAAATTTTCAAACTCAATTATGTGAGCATTTTCAGAAATAATATGGCTATGGAGGATGCCCGGTTCAAGAGTGGACATGTCAGCCTGCTGGAGAACTGAGTTATGACCAGAAGAAAACACTCAAACCCCTGGGGTGGAGAGTCTGAAATTCATCTCCAACACAGTGAGGAAAGGACATTCAATTCCAGCTGATATGACCAGGACTTTGCTGCCACCTACCCTCCATCCCTAGATCTGGCCTTGCCTCCAAAATGCCACACTGCGGCCATGTGCCCTCTTCCATCTGTAGAGCTTCCAAACAGTGCAAAGCTGGTGTGCCTGTATCTCCTGATTGACAGAAACGTGTAGACACCCAACATTCAAAGGCAGCTGGTCGCCTGGAGCTGGCAGGGTACTTGAGGGACTTCCCACAGCAAACCAGTAGTAACTTGTCTACATCTGGACAAAGAGAACGAAAGAAACCCTCCCCCAGAATGGCAAAGAACTAAAGCTGCTGGTTCAAAGAGCAGCGATTCAAATTTGTCTTCATGTTAAACGAGAAAGTCCTGATGCGGAACTAAAGCTGCTGGTTCAAAGAGCAGTGATTCAAATTTGTCTTCATGTTAAACGAGAAAGTCCTGATGTGGAATACCAGTCTGGTTTTAACCTATCTTAGTTGGGGATTTTCCAGAAACAGACCCTGAAATGAGAATTTGAATATAAGTTCCTTATTTGGAAGGCAGCCATGGAGGTCGTGGGGTTGATGGGGTTACCACGGTGGGCCCTTGAGGATCAATCATGCTGGGGATTGTGGGAGATGGTGTTGCCCCCCCCAGGAAAGGAGTGAGGATAGGGGGCAGTTAGTCATCAAATACCATCATAACTGGGGACACTGACTTCCAGACTGCCTAGCTAGGACCAAGCACACCAGAGAATGCCCCCAAGTGGAAAGCTGGTGGTGCTTGCAGTAGGGAGCCCTTAGCACACACTGAAAAGCCAATGCTGAGTGCACATGGATGGAGCACCGATGCATATGAAACAAGACTCTTTCCTTTTCGTGAGCTTAGACAGTTGGGTTTTCTGAACTATCTTGGTGCTCTCTAACCTTGACTCTCCCCTTGGGTGACTGCAGTCCAACCCCATTTCTTGGACATTGCTTCTTGATGTACGAATTTGCTCAGGTTAGGTCCAGTCACTGTTTCATGTCCTCTCCAGCTATGCCCTCAGTCACTGGGATTTCCATGAACTCTGACCTTCAGTCCTCCACCCACCCTGTCAGCTCCTGGAGGAATAAGCTTTAGAGAACAATGTCTTATACATGTATGTTCCATAGCTTCCCATTCCTTGTGGAGTAACCTCCAGCCCTCTTAGCCTTCTGGGCCTCCACAGTCCATACCCAACCTGGCCTCCCAGTCTAGGCATCCAGCCAATCCAGCCCCCAAGACAAGGATGTCCATGTCAGCCACACCTTCACCTTCATCTCAGTCCTCTGGCATCACCTCTGATGTGGGAAGAACTATTGTGGAAGGGAAGACAGGGAAAGAGTATCCTTTGAGTTATAAGCAAGTCCATGGAGAAAGTGGCTGTGGAGAGGTCACACCCTGGAAGCCAAATGCCTTGGCCTCCAGCAGGATTGTAAACAAAAGGCAGCATAGCAATCACCATTAAGAACAATGTATCATAGATTTCAAAATGACTAAAAGAGTAGATTTTATATTCTCACTGCAAAAAAAACATAAGTAGTTGAAGTGATGGATATGTTAATTAGCGTGACTTAATCATTCAATCATGTAGACGTGTATCAAAACACCACATTGTACTCCATAATGCCTATATTATTTGTCAATCTCTTTCTTTTCTTTCTTTCTTTTTTTGGGGGGGTCTTACTCTGTCACCCAGGCTGCAGTGCAGTGGCATGATCACAGCTTACTACAACCTCCATCTCCTGGGTTTAAGCAATCTTCCTGCTTCAGCCTCTCATATAGCTGGGACTACAGGCACATGCCACCATGCCTTGCTAATTTTTCTTTTTTCTCTTTTTTTTTGTAGGGACAGGGTCTCACTTTGCTGTGCAGGATGGTCTCAAACTCAAACTCCAGGCTGAACTCAAGCAATCCTTCCACCTCAGCCTCCCAAGGTGCCAATATTACAGGCATGAGCCACTGCACCCCGCTAATTTCTTTTTTTTTTTAAGAGGTCACCAGAGGTGTAATGGGACTCATTCCAATAAAAAGGGCTTTCTCTTCTTGAACTGAAGATAGAATGAACTACCCAAACTGAGGGAGCTTCTAGAATGCAGGACTCTGAGTTTTACAATTGGGAAAGTCCCAGGCAAACAAGGATGAGTTGGTCACTCTGCCTAAGGGATTCCCACGGGGCGTTTGCTGTGGTCAACTGGATTGAGGGAGAAAGGATGGCTCTGCTGAGATGACAAAGCTCTGTCCTCACCAGAGGACCCCATAAACCACAACCAGGAATGAGCATGCTGCCTATCACACAAGTTGCTTCTTTCTTCTTCTTCTTTTTTTTTTTTTTGAGTTGGAGTCTCACTCTGTCACCCAGACTGGAGTCCAGTGGCATGCTCCCGGCCACCACAGCCTCGTCCTGCTGGGCTCCAGTGATCTTTCCACCTCAGCCTTCCAAGTAGCCGGAACTACAGGCATGCGCTACCATGCCCGGCTAGTTTTTGATTTATTGTAGAAATGAGGTCTCGCCAAGTTGCCCAGGCGGGTCTCAAACCCGCGGGCTCAGGCAATCCACTCACCTCGGCCTCCCAAATTGCTGGGATTACAGGCTGAGCCAGTTGCTTCTTTCAAGAGGAGCACTCATACCAACCCCCAGACTGGAAACAAACCAGCGAGGTAAGAAAAAGAACTTCCAAAGAAGTCCTTCAGGGTGGTCTGTGAGTTGAGCTGATGACCCTCTCCCACCTTCTGCAGATGGCTAACCAATCACAAAGCCTTCTCCCGCCTGCCACCTGGAAACCTGATTGCCAGTGACCTCCCAGCTCCAAGACGTTCCAGCTTGGCCCCTCCACAGTCTTAATTAAGATAAGCCTGCTTATAAATATTCAACCTGTAGAAAGCTCCATAAGCTCCTGTTTGCTTATGGAGTGGCTTAATTGCAAAGTCTGAGTCATGAGTGCCTGTTGGTGTCTCAGACTAATGTAAATACCATTAACCCTGAGAAAAAGATTGTACCTCTCACAGCCAGAAGAGAATATACACACATTCCTTTATACAAAAAAAGTAGCAGTATCCAATGGATGTTGTGTCTTCACTTCCTGCAAAGCCTGGAGGCCTAGATGGTAAGCTCAACTCTACCATGAAGACACCAACTTCCAGGGAGGCATTCAGTCTGCCCTAGCCTATTTCCTCCACTTGCAAAACAGACCATAGACTCAGCTCTTCCAGAGATATTTTCAGCTCTAAGGGAGTGTTCCATCCCTGAAGATGGGTGAAGACAAGAGCATGACAGTGACAAGAGCATGACTGTGCAGGCACAGTCTAGATACAGCTCTGGAGGAAGACTTGGGAATTTTGGTTACACTCATTGTGAACCCACAATATGAATTGGTTAGTAAAGAAGGCTTTGTGAGACCTTATCTTGAAGTCCATGACATCTGCCTGCACAGATACTGTTGGGACTCCACCCAGATGACCTCAGATCCTTCTCATAATTTGTCATGGACTGAGTATACCCCCCCTTCCAAATTCATAGGTTGAATGTCTAACCCCCAACATGACTGTATTTGTGGAGGTAATTAAGGTTAAATGAGGCTGTTAGGGTAGGGCTGGTGTCCTTATAAGAAGAGGAGGCACTAGGAATGTGCACACACAGAGAAAAAGCCAAATGAGGACACATCAGGAAAGTGGCCATCTGCAAGCCAAAGAAACCAACCCTGCTAGCATCTTGATCTTGGACTTCCAGCCTGCAGAACTGTGAGAAATACATTTCGTTGTTTAAACCACCCAGTCTGTGGTATTTTGTTACAGCAGCCCAACCAGACTCGTACACCAGTTATGGGTACCCAGCCCTCTGCTCCGGTACTTTTTACTTCTATTGTTCACACCTGCGACCTACTCCAGTGCCCTTGCATAACTGGAACCAATACCCAAAACACAGAAAGAAAGGAGTGCCTTGCAGTTTATGCACTTGCCCTCCCCCAGTGTGAGGCATGAAGGCCCCACTTCCTGGCTTTGAGGTGGCACAAACTCTTAGTGCAATTTACACTTCAGAACCACCCAGAGGATCAGACTGAGGCTGGAACTTCACCTGGCATTACATTCTTGCTTACTTCTTCTTCTCTCCCCTGCTTGCTTTACTCCATTTTCAACTTTTCTCCGGAGTCCTGCCTTAATAATACATGCACACAGATTGTCATTGTAGGGTCTATTTCCAGGGAGCCCCACCTAAGATGCTGGCTTAAAGGATGTATGCACCACAATGCTGTAGCTTCAAGCCAACTTGAAATCTCACACTCCACTACCACTTTCACCTAAAGGGAGATGTGAAGGGCCACTCTGTTGGCTGCAGGCAGCTTAGCCCCCTGGCTCTGGAACATGCATGTTCTTAACCACATCTCTGTTGGACTGTACAATCACATCTAGCCAGCCTCAGACTAGTTCCTTGGAGCTAAGCAAGGGTAGATATTGCTCTGGCTACCCTCTAAATGTTCTCTTGAGAACTCAGCAGACTCCATCCTACCCAGCTCAATCTCCGCCTCAGGGCTGTGCTCATTTTTGGAAGCCATGGTTGTTGAGGGACCAGAGGGGGAAGGAACACAAAGCTTCACAACAGTCTTCGCTTAGGTTCCCCTAGAGGCAAGGCCAGGAAAAGGGATCAAGTACATTAGCTAAGAGGCAATCCCAGGAACTAATGAAGTGAAGGAAGGGATATGACACAGGATATGAAGGAAGCCAACACATCACTCTTGAGCAGGTCGCTGCAGTGGGAACCCACGGCTTCATCCTGCTGGGGCCCTCTGGGAAACAGCATAGAACACACACCTCAGGGCTTCCACAGCAATTCTTGGATAGTACAGGGCCAGTGACTCGTTGAGGGTTGCTCCAGGGAGGCGTTGTTGTCCTGACACTCCTGATGGGCACAGGGTGGCAGAGCAGGTACATGGTCATGCAGAGCCCCCTAGTGCTGCATTTGGAAGCAAGGCTGAAATATAAGTGCTAAGGGGACATGGATGAGGCACTGGCAGATTTGCTCCATGAAGGATGCTCTTAGGAACTGACACTGTTGAGTAGGAAGAGAGAAGACTCATAAAGCAGGTAAAGAGGTATGACGTAGAGTTAGGAAATCCTGTCTTGAGTCTTACTTGCTAACATCATGAGCCCGACAAGTTGCTCCGCCTCTCTAAACATGGTCTCCTCATCTGTGAAGTGTGGGTTAAACGTAACTACCTCAGGGTGGAAGCTTGAGGAATAGCAGGGTATTTCCCTGGTCTCAAAATGTCTCCTCACAAGGTACTTGTACATTACAAAGGGAAAAACAGCAACTTTCTAGTGCGAAAACCTGGCAGATAACCTCCTTGTGAAGGTGATCAAAGCTATCATCTTCATACTGAGGTACATTAATGTCACATGCTTCCTCATATGGCACCCTGAGAAGACATAATATACTGTAGTACATTCCTGCCAGAAATGCATAACCTACATCTGGTCAAAGGAGACATCAGACAAACTCAGATCGAGAGACCTTCTATAACATAATGGGTCTGCAGTCTTCAAAGATATCAAGGAGATGAAAGACAAAGAAAGTCTGAGGAACTGTTCCAGATCTAGGAGGCTAAAGAGATTTGACAGTTGAATGCAATGTGTGAGCCAGGATTGGTTGGTTTTAGGTTTATTTATTTATTTAGCTATAAAGGACTGACATCTAAACAATGCCTATAGATTATACAGTAGTGTTACATAAATAATTTAATTTCCTGATTTTTATAATACTACAGGGGTTATATAAGAAAATTTGTGTTTGGGGGAAAAATAATAAATAAAGGGGAAAAGGAATATTGTCTCAGTCTGTCTGCTGCTATAACAAAGTATCATAGACTGAGTGGCTTTTAAACAGAAGTTTATTTCTCACAGTCCTGAAGGATGGAAGTCCAAGATCAAGGCACTGGCCTATTTGCTGTCTGATGAGAGCTCGCTTGCTGGTTTATTGACAGAGTCTTTTCATTGTCTCCTCACACAGTAGACGGGCAAGGGAGCTTTCAGGGGCCTCTTTTATAAAACCCCATTCATTGTGAACAATGTTGCGATAAACATACATGTACAGGTATCTTTTTTATAGAGTGATTTGAGTTCTTCCGGGTATATTTCCAGTAGGGGGATTGTGTGGTCATATGGAAGGTCAAGTTTTAGAACTTTGAGGAATCACCACACTGATTTCCACAGAGGCTGTACTAGTTTACGCTCCCACCAATGGTGTAGAAGTATTCCCTTTTTGCCACATCCTCTCCAGCATCTGTTATTTTTTGAGCTATTGATTATTTCTGTTGGAAAATCTACTGCCATCTTGGCTTTGTTCATCTACGCCACAAGAACATGGAACCAACTGTGCTGCCCATCAAAAGAGAACCGGATGAAAAAAATGTGGTACATATACACAATGGAATATTATGCAGCCATAAAGAAGAACAAAATCATGAACTTCACAGCATCCTGGATGAAATTAGAATTTATAATACTGAGTGATCTTTCACAGAAACAAAGAACTGCATATCACATGTCCTCACTCATAAATGGACCTTGAACAACTATCGTAATACAATAAGAAACGGATTGACATAGCGGGAAACTGCGAGGGGTTGGGGAAGGCAGGGAGGTGGGATTGGCAGTAGTGGAAATCTGCCTGAAGAAGCGGGGGCACACCTCATCACAAGGATACCTTCACAATGAATATTTGTATACCTAACCACAAATTGTACCCCACAATTTTAAAATAAAAAATTTAAAAGTTAAAAAAAATAAAACCCCATTCATGAGGGCTCTACTCTCTGATCTAATCACTCACCAAAGGTGGTACCTCCTAATAATATCACTTTGGAGTTAGGATTTAAACACATGAATTTTGGGGAGGACACAAATAGTCTATAGTAGATATCATGTCTGCAACTTACTTTCAAACAATCAAGAGAAAAAATTTTCACTTTTTTAAAAAAAATCTGAAACTGCAACAAGATTTAAAAGTTAGGAGGAAAACAATAGCCATCTCACAGCATTGCTACTGTTATATAAATAGGAGTTGACACCATCTCAACTCCTCTCTCTCTGGAGTTCCTCCATTCTCTGAATCCTGCATCGTTTCCTCCCATCACTTACCTGTAGCCCTCAGCTCCCTCCGGAGCCTTCTGCTGGCCTCTCTGACTCCATGTTCTCTCATACAGTCCACCCTGCCAACTACGACCACACCATGGCCCTTCCTATTTGCCCTCCACACTGGCCAAAATGATTTTTCTAAAAGACTAATCTGACCTTATTTAAAACCCCTTCATGCTTCCCCTTGCTTATAGGACTAAATGCAGACAAATAAGATCCTCTGTGACTGGTGGAAGCCCATCCCTCCACTCACTGCCCTCTCTCAAGCTCAGGCTTCTACTGCACTAGACAACCAGCTGACCAGATGATGCACTATCCGCCACACTTGCCATGCTGTTTCCCACTTCCCTTCATTTGAAATGCAATTTATTCTGTGTGGAAGACCCTTCTGCTCTTGACCCTAAAACTTCCACCATGACCCCTCTTCAACATCACCTCCTTTGTGAAACCTTCCCTGACCTTCCACCCCACACCCGAGAGAAAGTTAATCATTCTTTCTCCCACACAACCATTATGCCTCTTCTCCCTGCCCCCCTCCACCCCCCACAGTCATGCCTGGAACAGGTAGAAATCTCAACCCCCAACTCAGACAAGCACCTAAAAGGTCTTTTTTTTTAAACCCCAGATCCTTTGCCCTTGTGAAAGTTGATTATACAAATTGGGCCTATTTGTGTGTGTGTGTGTGTGTGTGTGTGTGTGTGTGTGTTGGAGTTGGAATTTCACTCCGTTGCCCAGGCTGGAGTTCAGTGACATGCTCAGGACCACCCCAGCGTCGACCTGCTGGGCTCCAGAGAGCCTTCTGCCTCAGCCTTCCAAGTAGCTGGAACTACAGGCACGCACTATTATGCCCAGCTAAATTTTGATTAATTGTAGAGATGAGGTCTCACCAAGTTGCTCAGGCTGGTCCTGAACCTGTGGGCTCAAGCAATCCACTCACCTTGGCCTCCCAAAGTGCTGGAATTGCAGGCTGAGCCACTGAGCCCAGCCAAACTGGGACATTCTTGTTATACTCAACTAAAACAGTCAAGAGGCTGGGGGCAAAGCACTCAGAGCATAAAACATTGCCCCAAACGTGTACTTCTCTGCATGCCTGACTGCGGAAACTGCCTTCTGTAACCTGAAGCTAGTTTTACCTAATGGCTGCTGAAACAACCTACTATGACTCTTTGACTAGTTTTGTTCACCGCCATCACTTAACCAATCAGAACTGCCAGATCCTCAAAACCTTACTAGTGCCAATGAACTTTCTCAAAGAGCAATACATAACTTTTCTCCTTTTTATAAAACCCCTTTCTCTTTGTTCTTTGGACATATCAAAGACCAGCTGGTCATGTATGCCCCAGACTGCGATTCTTTCTTCCCAAATAAAATGTTTTAATTTCAGAGATTCGTCTCTCTATTTTATTTGACTTCAACACCCTTCAAACACAGTAACTCTTCTAGCCTTTTGTAGACAGGCATACAGTTTCCCTAGCAAACTCAAACTGCAGTTGTCCATAGCATGGCTAAGTTGATAGCACAATTCCCTTCCTTGCATCACTTACTGACTTCTCTACTGGAGTTCCCTTCATTCCCAAGTAAGGTACTTGTACTTGAATCCTTGTCTCATGCTCAGCTTCTTGGGGAAGGAAAACTAAAACAGATGAGATGGGTCAGTAATGTTATTTTCAGTCCTTGACTCCTTTGTCCACATAAATTAATAACCCATTCAACCTGACAAGTCCCTTTCTAATGTCCTAATCTAATGTATTAATACCAGGTAATTTCTCATTCCATTTTTCTATCCTAGCTTCTTTGGAAAAAGCAAGGCATAAAGAAGAGTACATGCTACTGTCTTCATATTTGTGGGAATAAAAATCTTTCAGAGTTTGTATTTCAAAGCCGAAAATGTCAAGAGTAAATACCAGCCTCCTACATGCCAAGGGCTGAGATAAAATACTGTTAACACAGTGTGTGAGCTCCTCTTGGCTGACATTTTTTGTTTTGTTAAACAGACTTTATTTTTTAGGCGATTTTAGGCTTAGAGCAAAATTGAGCAGGAAGCACAAGCAGTTCCCCATATCCAACATCGATCACATGCACAACCTCCCCACATCCTGCACCAGAGTGGTGCATAAGTTACAATCCATGAGCCTACATAGACACGTCATTATCACCCAAAACCCATAGTGTGCATTAGGGGTCAGTCTTGGTGCTGTATATTTCATGGGTTTGGACAGATGTATAATGACATGTATGCACAATTGCAGTGTCATACAGAACAATTCCACCTCCCTAAAAGTCATCTATGCCCTGCCTATTCATGCCTCCCACCCCCCAAAACCCTTGGCAACCACTGATAATTTTGCATTTCCCACAATGTCATATATTTGAGAATTCACATAGTGCATGTGCTTTTCAGACTTTTTTCATGTAGTAATATGCATTTAAAATTGCTCCGTGTCTTTTCATGGCTTGACAGTTCATTTCTTTTAGCATTGAATAATATCCATTGTCTGAATGTTTCACAGTTTTATTTATCTATTCACCCACTGAAGGACATTTTGCCGGCTTCCAAGTTTTGGCAGTTAAAAATAAGGTTGCTATAAACCTTCATATGCAACTTTTTGTGTGAACATAAGCTTGTAACTAATTGTGGTAAATACCAAGAAACAATGACTGGATTGTATGATAAGAGTATGTCTAGTTTTTGTAAGACTGACCAACAAACTGTCTTCCAAAGTGGTTGTACCATTTTGGATTCCCACCAGCATGAATAAGAGTTCCTATTGTTCCATATCCTTGTGAGCATTTGGTCTTGCCAGTGTTTTGTATTTTGGCCATTCTAATAAATGGGCAAGGATAACTCATTTTAATTTGCAATTCCCTATTAATCCATAATGTTGAGCATCTTTGTATATATTATTTGGCGAGACATCTATTCAATTTTTTGCCTGGTTTGTAATCAGGTTGCTCATAGTCTTATTGTTGCATTTTAAGAGTTCTTTGTATCTTTTAGTTGGAGTCTCACTCTGTCTCCCAGCCTAGAGTGCAGTGGCTGCTCCCGGCCACCACAGCCTCGACCTGCTGGACTCCAGCGATCCTTCCGCCTCAGCCTTCCAAGTAGCCGGAATTACAGGTGCGCACTTGTGTGGCTTGTCTTTTTCATCTCTTGACAACATCTTTCACGGAGAAGAAAGTTCTATTTTTAATTAAGTTCAGCTGATCAGTTCTTTTTTTTCATGGTGCCATTGGTGTTATATCTAAAAAGTCATCACCATACCCAAAGTCACCTAAATTTTCTCCTATGTTGTAGAGTTAATTTGTTTTTTGTTTTTCTTTGTTTGGCATGTGGATGTATAGTTTTCCAGCATGATTTGTTGAAAAGACTCTCTTTGCTCTACTGAATTGTCCTTGCTCCTTTGCCTTGAACGCCTGGCCTCAAGAGATCCTCCCACCTTCTGCCTCTCAAAGCACTGGGATTCCAGATGAGAGCCTCTGTGCCCAGTCTTGCTCCTGTGTCAAAGATCAATTGACTATATTTATGTAGGTCTATTTCTGGACTCTTCATTCTGTTCCATTGATCTTTTTGACTATTCTTTCACCAATGCCACACTGTCTTTATTACTGTAGTTTTACAATAAGCCTTAAAGCCAGGTAATGTCAGTTCTTCATTTTGTTTTTCTCCTTCAATCTTGTGTTGGCTATTCTGGGTCTTTTATCTATTTATTTATTTATCTATTTATTTATTTATCAATTTCATGATATCCACAAAATAACTTGCTAGGATTTTCATTGGGATTACATCAAATCTATAGGCCATGTTGGAAGGAACATCTTTAAAATATTGAGTCCTACTGTCTATAAACATGGAATATCTATCCATTCCTTTCATTCTTGTTTAATTTTTTTCTTTAGGGTTTTGTAGTTTTCCTCATGTATATCTTGCACATATTTTTGTTAGGTCTATTCCTAAATATTTCATTTTTTGGTGTGCTTGTGTAAATAGTAATAAGTTTTTAATTTCAAATTTCACTTGTTCATTTCATAGGGTTATATGGGAAAATGATTGACTTTTTATATTAATCTTGTATCCTATAGCCTTGCTATAATATTAGTTCCAGCAGGTTTTTTGTTGATTCCAGATCATCATTCATCTGCAAGCCAAGACAGCTTTTTTTTCTTCCCAACCTGTACCCCTTGTATTTCCTTTCTTGTCTTACTTCACTCATTAGGACTTTCAGAATGTTGTTGAAAAGGAGTGGTGAGAGGGAACACCTTTGCCTTCTTCCTGATTTTAGCAGGAATCTTTTGTTTCCTCACCATTAAATATGATGGTTGCTATAGGGTTTTTGTAGATACTATTTATCAAACTAAGGAAGTTCTTCTTTATTCCTAGTTTGCTGAGAGTTTTTTTTTTTTTAAATCATGAACAGGTGTTGAACTTTTGTCAAATGCTTTTTCTGCATCTATTAGTATGATTATGTGTTTGTATGGATGGATTTTACAATTGTAATGATGGATGACATTAATTGATTTTCAAATGTTGAACCAGCCTTACATACCCAGGATAAATCTCACTTTGTCATGATGCATAATTTTTTTATACATTATTGATTTTTTTTTTTTTTTTTGAGTCAGAGTCTCACTCTGTCACCCAGGCTGGAGTGTAGTGGCACACTCACAGCCACCACAGCCTCGACCTGCTGAGCTCAGGTGATCCTTCCACCTCAGCCTTCCAAGTAACAGGAACTACAGGCACGTACTACCATGCCTGGCTAATTTTTTATTTATTGTAGAGACGAGGTCTCACCAAGTTGCCCAGGCTAGTCTCAAACTCACGGATTCAGGCAATTCACTCACCTCGGCCTCCCAAAGTGCTGGGATTACAGGCTGAACCACGGAGCCCAGCCATCATTGTTTAATTTAATTTGCTAATATTTTTTAAGAAGTTTTGCATCTATGAGCAATATTGGTTTGTAGTTTTCTTGTAAGGTCTTTGTCTTGTTTTGTTATTACAGTAATGCTAACCTAATAGAATGAGTTAAAAACAATTTCTTTTTCTGGAAGAGATTGTAAAGGTTTGGTGAATTTCTTCCTTAAATGTTTGGTAGGATTCACCAGTAAACCCATCTGGGCCTGGTGCTTTCTGTTTAGAAAGATTATTACTTTTTTTATTAAATATGTCTTTAATAGATCACAACTTATTCCAATTGTCTGTTTTTTGTGTGTGTTTGTTTTGGCAGATTGTGACTTTCAAAGAATTGGTCTAGTTCATTCAATGTATTGAATTATTATGGTTACTGAATTTGTGAACATAGAGAATTTTTTTAATATCATGGGATATGTACTGATGTTCTATCTCTTTTTTTTTTTTTTTTTTTTTGAGTTGGAGTCTCACTCTGTCGCTCAGGCTAAGTGTGATGGCACACTCATGACCACCTCAGTGCTGACCTGCTGGACTCTGGCAATCCTTCTGCCTCAGCCTTCCAAGTAGCCAGAACTACAGGCATGTGCTACCACACTTGGCTAAATTTTTTTGATTTATTGTAGAGACGAAGTTTCGCCAAATTGCCCTGGCTGGTCTCGAACCCTCAGGCTCAGGCAATCCAATCGCCTCGGGCTGGGATTACAGGCAGGGTCACCGAGCCCGGCCCACAAATCATGACAAGTTGTATTTTTTATTACCATTTAGTTTAAAGTACTTTTTAATTTTTCTTGAGATTTCTTTTTTGACTAATGTGTTATTTAGAAGTGTGTTGTTTAATCTCTAAATATTCTGAGATATTTTATCTTTTGGGATTATTTTTATCTTTTTTATTATTGATTGCTAGTTTAATTACATCATTGTCTGAGAGCAAATATTGCATGCTTTCAATTTTTAAAAATTTGTTAAGGTGTGTTTTAGGACCAGAATGTGGTCTATCTTGGTGAATGTTTTATGAAATGTTTTATGAAGTATTTTATGTAAGCTTGCTGTTGTTGGATAAAATAGCCTATAGATGTTAATTATACTCAGCTGATTGATGGTGCGGTTGAGTTCAACTATGTCCTTACTACTTTCTGCCTGCTGTATCTGTTCATTTCTGATAGAGAAGTGTTGAAGTCTCCAACTATAATAGTGGATTCATCTATTTCTCCTTGTAGTTCTATCCATTTTTGCCTAACATAGATTGATAGTCTGTTGTTGAAAGCACACACACTAAAGATTGTTATGTCCTCTTGGAGAAGTGACCACTTTATCATTATGTAATGTGCCTCTTTATTCCTAATAACTTCCCTTAGTCTGAAGCCTGTTTTTTCTGAAGTAAATATAGTTACTCCAGCTTTTTAAGAAATTAATGTTGGCATAATATTTATTTCTTGTTTCCTTTACTTTTTGTGTGCGTGTGTCAGAGTCTCACTCTGTTGCCCAGACTGGAGTGCTGTGGCCGCTCCCGGCCACCGCAGCCTCGACCTGCTGGGTTCTGGCGATCCTTCCTCCTCAGCCTTCCAAGTAGCCAGAATTACAGGCACACCCTATCACGCCCGGCTGATTTTTTGATTTATTGTAGAGATGAGGTTTCGCCAAGTTGCCCAGGCGGGTCTCGAACCCGCAGGCTCAGGCAATTCACTCACCTCGGCCTCCCAAAGCGCGGGATTACAGGCTGATCCACCGAGCCCAGCCTCCTTTACTTTTAAATTACATGTATCTTTATGTGTAAAAGTTTATTGCATACATGTGGTTGGGTCTTGTTTTTTTGTTTTGTTTTGCTTTGTTTTGTTTTTAGAAAGCAGGATTTATTGAGGACAGAAAATCTCCCACAGTAGGAGGGGACCCAAAGGGGTTACCCGGGTCTTGCTTTTTTTTTTTTTTTTAATCCACTCTGATGACCGCTGTCTTTTAATTGGTGTGTTTAGACCATTGACATTTAAAGTGATTATTGGTATAGTTGGATTAATGTCTATCATATTCCATATTGTTTTCTATTTGTCACCTTTTTGTTTCTACTTTTGTTTTCTACTCTTTTTCTGCCTTTTGTAGTTTTAGTGAAGCATTTTATATTATTCCATTTTCTCTCCTTTATTAGTATATCAACTATACATCTGGTTGAGTTTTTGTTGTTGTTGTTGTTGTTTTACCTTTTTTAGTGGTTGCCCTAGAGTTAGCATTATATATTTACAGCTAATTCAAGTCCACTTTTAAATAACACTATGCTGCTTCACAAGTAGTGCAAATAGCTTGTCATAACAATATATCCCTAATTTTTCCCTTTTGCCCCTTTTATCATTGCTGTCATTTACTTCACTTATATATAATCACTGACTATAAACTTTGCAAGTGCCTCTCGGTTGTTTTTTCTTCCCCTTCAGGTGGTACCGGATGGCTAGAAGAGGCTGAAGTGGAATATTTCCCTTACTCTAAGTCAATTAGCTTCTGATAAAGCCCCAGTTGGTTAGACTCTAGTAAAATAGTTTCTCTTGAAAGCAAGCCTTGTTGAGAAGAATTAAATGCTCTGTCATATTTCAAAATGTCTCCCCCTGCCAGAATCCCAGGGGAATTTTTCTTCCAGCTTCACCGTGAAGAATCTGGTAGAGCTCCAGGAGATAAAACTTACAGAAGTATGAAGGCCCCTCTATGACTGGATCTTCCTGGAGTTTTTATCTCTCAGTCCTGTCCACACTGAGCATCCATCAGTTCATCAGTTGCAGTTCGGGGTTCCTTAACCCGGGACGGGTTCTCACAGAACTTTCTTCCAAAAGGAAATCAACAGAATTATGGTTTAGACCACCAGCTGTGGGGCTGGACAAATAGCAGTTCATGGCTTAGCTCTTCTATTGTCTAGTTGTGAGATTGTGAGCAACTTATATATCTTTACTAAGTCTTAACTTCCATACCTTAAAATAATAAAAATAGTCCTGAATTCACAAGTTATTATGAAGATCAGATAACTTGTGAATTCAGTGCATGGTATGCAGTAAGAACTCAATAGATGCTGGTTATTGTTATTGTTATCACCATCATGCGAGCTCTAATTATTTTGACCAGGACCTGCCTTGCTTAGATACTCTATGCCAGTGGGGCCCTATAGTATCAAGTGGCATCTGCTGCTATAGAAAGAGGACTGGGATGGTATCGTTTAATTATTTGACAGTTTGTCCAGATGGGACAAGCATTTAGTGAACTCTTAGAGGTAAGAAAACACAACAGCTACTGTGGCATGGCAGCAATGGAGGCAAAGGAGACTGTACCCTGATCTTATCATGGATTACAGATGGGCAGCCTTGCCATCTGTCTAGTCAAAAGTCCCAGGCAGCAGCAGCAAACTGCAAAGGACAAAGTTACCAGAAATAGGGAAACGTGAGCCTTCAAGCATCTGCCTGTGTCTGGAGAGAAGGTCAATTCCTGAGACTCTAAAATTGGGACTTTGCCAAACATGAATTACAAAGGGAACTAGATAGTGACTTATTTTGTTCTGATTTGAGAAAAACAGGGATTAGGCCTTAGGTGTTTCCTTCTACAAAAATCCAACTGCTGAAAAAGGACTAAAGTAGAATTAATCCTTCCTATATCAATAGACAAGACGGA
Organism: Tarsius wallacei; assembly: GCA_963574415.1. Classification (NCBI taxonomy): domain Eukaryota; kingdom Metazoa; phylum Chordata; class Mammalia; order Primates; family Tarsiidae; genus Tarsius; species Tarsius wallacei. Next base: position 11,572 of record CAUYQG010030566.1, on the reverse strand, counting down.
AACTACAGCTAGAGCACATAGCTGCATCAGAATCACCTGGAAGGTCAGTGAAACACTTAATGCTGAGCCCACCCCCCAGAGTTTCTGATTCTGTAGGTCTGGCATGTAGAGTTACCAGATTTACAAATATAAATACAGAATTCTCAATTAACTGTGAATTTCAGCTGAACAACAAAAAAAAATTTTTAGTACTTAGTACCAAATATTGCTTATGACATATTTATACTAAAAAAAAATAATTTTTTAAAAAGTCATCATTGTTTTTCTGAAGCACAAGTTTAACTAAACATCCTGTATTTTATCTGACAACATTCCTGGAGTGGTTTCCAAACATTTGCATTTTTAACAAGTTCCCACTTAATCCTGATGCTGCTTGTCCACAACTCGAGAACCCCTGGACAACTCAGACACTCCTTCAGTAGTCTCCATTTCAACCCCGCGTACTCAAGGTTATGGTTTCCCATCTTTGAGGTAAATACTTAGGTCCCTTTAGATGGTGGCTGAGGGCCAGATAAGGTGAGAGGTGAGACTTCAAAACTCACTGCTTAACCTGAGTGATTATAATAATTTCAACAACAGAACGAATCTTCTTGAGACAGTGGAAATTTGATTTTCTTGGCTACCAAGGAAATTGGTCCTGCTGGTTTTGTGAGTAGGAGATACTGATTTCCTGATAACAGGAAGTTGTTCCTTTGCATTTGGCAATCAATCCTTGCCTTTGTTTCCTGTTGCAGGGCCTCTCTGATTACTGGCTTTTCCTCACTACCTTTACTCAAGACCATAGGCGATGATAAATGTGCTTGTAGGTAACCCTTTCTCTCTGTTTACCAAGCCATTGTTTGGTCTTTAGAATCAAGCCCAGGTCTGTAAGTAAGAGTTGGTATAGCAGTAATTCTAGTTATTTATCTTCCAAGACAGCTATTGTTTCTTCCCATTGAGGGTATGTTTTTAGGTGCAGAAGTCATCTATAAAGAGAAGAGAGTAAAATGCTGAATAGAAAAACCAAAAAAGAGCACATTCAAGTAAAACTGACAACTAATTACTGAGTGATGGCTATACACACAGGCTGCACTGTGTGTTGTGGTCTCCCTGTCCTCTTCTTCAGTGATGTATCAACCTGGATCACTGATGTGTCAACCTATATCCCCATCAGTGATGGTCAACACCTTGTGTAGAGCAAGACCACTTGTCCAGCTTTAAGATCCCTGTTCCTATGTCCCTCTATCAGAAATACTATTTAACTGGTCTAGGTATAACTTGACCAAGGGCAGTTTTTAAATCTCTTTAGGTTATACATTCACTTCAGCAAACTGTTAGGCAGTGTCTATTAAAACTGAAATACAGTCTATTCTTATTATGTGCAGTAATTATCTTCTATAAAGTCACAGTGAATACTGAATTGGTGAATATTAAACCATTACTCCTAGGGAAAATACAGTGTTAGATGTCTGCCAGCCCCTGATCTTGTGAATAATATACCATTTTGTTTCATGTGTGTTCCTGTTTAAAGACATCTAATATATATTGTTGATCAGTTAACTTTGAACAAATGTCTTGATGAAGTTTATTGAGCACATATATTTTCTCCAAAGGTACATCCTAGCCTTCTTGTGCTTAAGAACACCAGACAACACTGCAGCACTACACTTGGGGTGCATTTTAAACAGTAGAATTACCTACCCCCTTAAAACATACAAAAATGCAAAAAACAGGGCACTAACTATACAGTGAAAGGACATTTGTTTGCAGTGTGAGGACTGAAACAAGAAGGCAGGGAATTACCTTGTTCAGCCTCAACTGAGAGCATGCATATAGAGTGACTCAAATTTTTCACCTCTCTGAACATGTCTATCATTGACTGTGAAGGTACCATGCATATTGATTTTTGAGGCTACAACTATAGCTTAGCCAATGGGAAAATTCACACAGAATCCATGAATAATGAGAATTGACTGTACATGAACCCTCAGACACAGCCGTTTCACTCTTAGAAAAGTGAGTGCATACATCCACCCAAAGATAAGTGTGAGGATGTTCAGAGCAGATTTGCCAACAGTAGTCCATAATAGTCCAACCCTGGAAATAACTGAAGCATCCATCAACAGAAGACTGGATCAGTGTAGTGTATTCATACAATGGAATACCAATCAGCAATATAAAAGGACTAGCTGCCAATACTCTCAACAACATAGATGAAACATCAGGTTGTACAAAAGATGCCAGACACAAAAGACCACAAACATTGTATCAAATTGAAGATCAGGCAAAATTAATCCATGATGATAGAAAAACAGAATAGTGGCTACCTTGGGGTGTTGGTGAGAAGTGGTATAACATCTTTTTCTGGGATGCTGGAAATCTTCTCTATTTTGATTGGGGCACAACATAGCTGTTAAGCATGTAAAAATCCCTCAAACTGAACTTTACTAAGATTAAAATATAGGCACTTTATTGTATTTTAATATCTATATTTTAATGTATATATATTTCAAGCTGCCAATGTAATTCTAGTACTTCTTTAAAGAAATTTCTGAGCCCCATCAATGCCCCAGGCATCCCAAGTTATGCTGCTAGTTCCACCTTTGTGATCACTCTCAAGTAACAGCTTGCAGGGCTCTCCATCCAATCCAACTTTTAAAACCAGAGAACAAAGAATAGTAGAACTGGAAGGGAACTTGGATATCACCTAGTGCCAGGATGGCCAATCAGTTTCATCTTTAGCACTAATTCCAGCTAATTTGTAATGGTTGCCTACAATTCTGGACTCAGAACGATTCTAAGACTGTATCCAAATACCATAGGAGACAAGTTGCATGACCAATTAACAACGTCTGGCTTGTGCATGAGTGAGGAGAAATGCACACACTTGTCTTGTATTTGCCTACCAGTCTAGTCTAGCTCTCTACTTTTTTCTTGCCCAGATACTGAAACCCAGAGAAGTATCTTACTAAAGTTCAAATCGGTGGTCAGTGTCAGAAGCAAAACAAAAACCAAGTGTTGTTGTTGTTGTTGTTGTTTGCTTGTTTTTTAAAGTCAGGGTCTCACTCTGTCACCCAGGCTGAAGTGTAGTGATAGAATCATAACTCACTGCAGCCTTGAATTCCTGGGCTCAAACGATCCTCCTATCTCTACCTTCCAAGTACCTGGGATTACAGGAACAGGCTACCACATCCAGCTATTTATTTTTCTTTTCCTTTCTTTTTTCTTTTTTTCTCCTTTGGTAGAGATGGGTCTCACCATTGATGGTTCTTGCTGTTGGCTTTCCATCCAACCCAACTTTTAAACCAGAGAACCATAGAATAGTAGAACTGGAAGCGAACTTGGATATCACCTAGTGCCAGATTGTGTATGTTTTTATGTGCAGAAACCACAGATAAAGAGAGGAAAGTAAAATGTTGAATAGAAAAACAAAAAAGGTGCACATTCAAGTAAAATTGGCAACTAATTACTGAGTGGTGGCTATACACCCAGGCTGCACTCTGTGTTGTGGTCACCCTGTCCTCTCCATCAGTGTTGTATCAACCTGTATCTCCATCAGTGATGGTCACAAAGAGATGCAGTAGAGCAAGTATTCCCAGGTTGGTCTCAAACTCCTGCCCTCAAGCAATCCTCCTAACTTGGCCTTCCAAAATGTTGGCGTTACAGGTGTGAGTTACCATGCCCAGCCAGGATGTAGTTTAATCACTCCATGAGATGCTATAAGGCATATGCAGAAAGGCTGAGTTATAAGAGTAAGGCACCAGCCAGGCTCGGTGGCTCAGCCTGTAATCTCGCGCCTTTGGGAGGCTGAGGTGAGTGGATTGCCTGAGCCCGCGGGTTCGAGACCCGCCTGGGCAACTTGGCGAGACCTCATCTCTACAATAAATCAAAAAATCAGCCGGGCATGGTAACACGTGCCTGTAATTCCAGCTACTTGGAAGGCTGAGGCAGAAGGATCGCCGGAGCCCAGCAGGTCGAGGCTGTGGTGGCCGGGAGCAGCCACTGCACTCCAGTCTGGGCGACGGAGTGAGACTCCAACTCAAAAAAAAAAAAAAAAAAAAGAGTAAGGCACCAAGATGTGATTTTAACTAGATTCAAGATACAGGTTATCCATGAGTAAAAACCATAAAATTGACCCCCTGAATATTCACAGCTTTTGAAAGGACACTAGTGCAAACACTCAAAGTCTGTTTCAAAACTATGTGTTCATTAATTTGTTCATAACTCTTTAGCAAGCATTTTAATAAGAAAGAGTGGATATGAAAGTTCTTGTGAACCATAAGACACTTTACAAATGCTTGCCATTTTTTATAAAATGGTTTTTAATAATCACAACAAGTGTTCACCGTACACCCAATCTTGTACCAGAAGTTGTGGAAAATTCCACAAAATTTGGAGACAAAGGTAGTTTAATAATAAACTGTAGTAGTAGGACTCAGATCTAGCATGATGCAACTCAGCCACTAGTGAAGTTTAACTATTCACCACCACCTGAGTCTCAGATTTCCCAATTGCAAAGTGAGTTTTAGATGAGTCCCCACCTTGTAAAATCATGATTGGGACCAGATGAAATGTGAAATAACTTTGTGTACCAGAGCCACACCTTTATAGACAGACGATTTTGAAGTCAATTCATAAGGTCAAAATCATGTAGGGTCAAAATTGGCTAAGTGTTAGTTACTATTTTGCTATGCCCTTAAAGGGGTTGTCTTGCCTTTCTGCCATGCTGGTCCCCTGGTGAGCAAGATAGTCGAATTACAGCCACCCACCTGACCCACAGGGAGACCCAAGTCCACACAGGGCAGATTACCTCTGAGTTCCCACAGCCTTAAAATTCTGGCTTGGAGAAAAACAGTGTAAAGTGGTGGTTCTCAATGTTCAATCACTGCAGCAGCTTTAAAAATGACTCATATCAGAGTTCTGATTTCTGGTCTAGCATGTAAGAAACTGGAAATCACCACTCCACTCTAACAACAAGTGAAAATCTGAAAAAGTCTTTATTGTTTCCTTTCTACTTTTTTTTTCAGTTGGAGTCATACTCTGTTGCTCAGGCTGGAGTGCAGTGGCGTACTCACCACCACCCCAGCATCAACCTGCTGGGCTCCAGCGATCCTTCCACCTCAGTCTTTCAAGTAGCCAGAACTACAGGCGTGTGCTACCACGCCTGGCTAACTTTTTTTTTTTTTTTTAATCCTAGAGACGAGTCTCACCAATTTGCCCAGGTTGGTCTCAAACCCTCAGGCTCAGGCAATCCACTTGCCTCGGCCTCCCCAAGTGCTAGGACTATAGGCTGAGCCACCGAGCCTGGCCCCTTCCTTTCTATTTTTAACTTTGGGCTTTGTCCTTTTTCTAGCTCCTTGAGGTGTAAAGTTGGGTTTTTTATTTGAGAGCTTTCTTTTTTAATGGAAGCATTTATTGCTTTATAATTTCCTTTGAGTAATGCTTTTGCTGCATCTCATAAGTTTTGGTATGTTGTGCTTTTCTTTTTGTTTCACTCAAGATACTTTTTAAATTCCCATTTGATTTGCTTTCTGACCCAATGGTTATACAAGAATGTGTTGTTTAGTTTCACATATTTGTGAATTCTCCCATTTCCTCAGTGTTGACTTCTAGTTTCATTCCACTGTGATTTTAAAAGATACTTGGAATGATTCTAACCTTCCCGAAATTGTTAAGACTTGTTTTGTGACCTGTCATGTGACCTATCGTAAACAAAGCTCCATGTGTGCTTGAGAAGAATACATATTCTTCTGCTTTGGGGCAGAAAGGTCTGTATATGTCTGTTAGGTTCATTTGGTCCAAAGTGGTGTTCAGTTCTGATGTTTTCTTACTGATTTTTTTCTGTCTAGAATAGCCAAAACAATCATGAGCAAGAAGAACAAAGAAGCAGGCTTCACACTTCCTGATTTCAAAATATACTCCAAAGCCACAACAATCAAAACAGCATGGTGATAGCATAAAAACAGACAATCAGACAATATAGACCAATGGAATAGACTAGAGGGCCCCCAAATAAATCCATGCATCTATGGTCAAACCATCTTTGACAAAAGTTCAAAAAATTCACTATAGGGAAAGGATGACCTCTTCAATAATGTTGGGAAAACTATATATCCAAATGCAGAAGAATGAAATTAGACCTTTATCTTACACCATATGCAAAAATCTACTCAAAATGGATTAAAGACTTAAATGTAAAACCTAAAACCACAAAATTATTAATAGAAAACATGGCCAGGTACGGTGGCTCAAGCCTGTAATACCAGCACTTTGGGAGTCCAAGGTAAGCGGATTGCCTGAGCCCGAGGTTCGAGAACCACCTGGGCAACTTGGCGAGACCTTACCTCTACAATAAAAATCAAAAAATTAGCTGGGCATGGTAGCACATGTCTATAGTTCCAGCTACTTGGAAGGCTGAGGCAGAAGAATTGCCTGAGGCCAGCAGGTCGATGCTGGGGTGGCCATGAGCATGCCACTGCACTCCAGCCTGGGTGATGGAGTGAGAATTCAACCCCCCCAAAAAATAAGAAGAAGAAAAGATCTTGAGAGAGTAGGGAATATGGCAGCCGAGCCAGTTGGACAACGGGAGTCCCCGTGTGAGTGAGTGAGTGTATGGAAAAGTTTGTGTATGTGTTGGTGAGCAAGTGGGCATGTGAGTGGCTGACTGAGGGAGGGCTAGGGAGCTAGCGGCCAGGGCTCTCCTGGTGCAGTGGCTGGTGCCACAGCAGCTGGGCTTGGACCCTAGCAATTCCCGGGACACAGAAGCCGAGCGCCATTTTCTTTCTTTCTTTTTTTTTAAATAAATAAACCCTCCCTGGGAAGAAAATGCTGGGAGAGACTGTCTAAGTGGGGCTCGTGAGAGGGTGGCCAGGCCCCTGGTGCAACAGCTGGTGCTGCAGCTTCTCTACTCTGTCCCTGGCTCTTCCCAGGTCACAGAAGAGGAGCGCCATTGTTTTTTTTAAAACGGACAGAAGTTTTCCTTTGAAAAAGCGGTGGGGAGAAACTGTCACCTCAGGCTCTCCCTCACCATCGAAGCAGGAGAGAGACTGCCGGTTCCTGGCTTTGCCTCACCACTTCAGCACCTGGCAGGGCTCTGGCAGGGGCTGCAGAGGGAGAACAGAGACAAGTTCCCACAGAAGAGGACAGGAGAGGCACCCCACTACCATCTTGAAGGTGGGACAGGAAAGTGCTCCAGCTTGCTCACCACAGAGCAACAGACCAAATCTCTGTGATTGGTGGATCTACTACTCAGGGATTGATCGTGGCCCAGAGAGAATATCCTGAGAGCACAAACTTCAGAGGGACCTGATGAGTGGTGAGTTCCAGGCTGCCCACCCCCCACTCTGATCCTTTGTGAGACAAAGGGTGTGACCAGAAAAGGATGAGGAAGAACTCCAAAGAGATCTGTGATGAGTCCAGGGCTGACCCAAATGCCCTCCTCCCCAATAATCCTCTGAACATCAGACCCACACAGCTGGGCCACTACTGAGAGGGACAAACCCAGGCAAAGCCTGGACATTAGTCGCAATAGGAAAACTCCATTCCAGGATAGGCCTGGCTGGGGCACCCCCGTGAGAGTACATACCTGGGGAAGAAACAATCCTGTACCTCCCCACAGGAGGAGATCTCCCTGACCATACAAGAGTGGGAGGGGAGGACTGCAGCCCCACCCACCTCCACTGCCCCTCCTCCTTCCCTTTCCCTGAGGAGAGAGTGAAAGAAGTGGCTCTGCAGGAGGGACCTGATTAGAGGAACACTTACAGAGCCTGTACCAAGAGGGCAGGTTATTTTTTTTGTTATTTTTTAAATTTTCAATTTTTTTTAACTTAAAAAATTTGACTGTTTGTTAGTCATCTATTTTAAAAATATTTTTCCTTTGTGCATGAATGTGTATGTGAGGGTTTGATCTGCATCCCCCCCAAATTTTTTTTCTTTCTTTTTTTCTGTTTCTTTCTTCTCTTATCTCTCATTTTCTGATGCAACACTGAAAGAACTTGTAACAGAGATTTTGGTAATAAAAAATTTCATCAAGGAAATAAATAACAAGATGACAAGCATGAAAAGCAGAATTAATCTAGCTGAAGAAACAATCTCAGAACCTGAAGACCAGAACATGGAATTAACCTGATTTGTAAAAAACATAGACAGAAGACTTAGAAAGAAATAACAAAGCCTACAAGAGATGTGTGATTATATCAAGAGGTCAAACCTACACCTGATTGGTATCCCAGAAGAAGAATGGGAAATGAAGAGCAACTTGGAGCAAGTATTGCAGGGAGTAATCCAGGAAAACTTTCCCCATCTCACTAGAGATGTGACCAGCCAAGCACAAGAGATACAGAGAACCCCCACAAGACATCAAATGAAAAGACCAATCCCTAGACACATAATAATTTGCCTACACAAAGTAGCCACAAAAGAAAAAACCCTAAAAGCATCAAGAGAGAAAGGTCAGACTACCTACTGAGGAAAACCGATCAGAAAAGCAGCAGACCTATCAGCAGAAACACTACAAGCAAGAAGGGATTGGAGCCCTATATTCAAAGTCCTCAAAGAAAAACAATTTCAACCAAGAATTTCCTATCCAACCAAACTCAGCTTCATCAGTGATGGAGAATTAAAATCCTTCCCAGACATCCAATCCCTAAGAAATTATGCAGCCTCCAGACCAGCTCTACAGGAGACACTTAAAAAGGTATTAAGCACAGAAGGAAGAAAAAAAAAGAATGACCACATACTTCCCAAGAGGACAGCAGAGCACAGAATCAACAGAGAATGCAGTGCAACAAGAAACTTGAAAACACACATATACATAACCCCAAAGCCAAAAGAAAACAAGCAAACAAAGAAAAAACTTTATAAGAATCTCATAGCCAGACTCGGTGGCTCAGCCTATAATCCCATCCTTTGGGAGGCTGAGGTGAGTGGATTACCTGAGCCCGCGGGTTCGAGACCCACCTGGGCAGCTTGGTGAGACCTCATCTCTACAATAAAGCAAAAAAAATTAGCTGGGCATGGTAGCGCGCGCCTGTAGTTCCAGCTACTTGGAAAGCTGAGGTGGAAGGATTGCTGGAGCCCAACAGGTCGAGGCTGCGGTGGCCGGGAGTGGCCACTGCACTCCAGTCTGGGCGACAGAGTGAGACTCAAACTCAAAAAAAAAGAAACTCATGACAGGGAGAAACAATCACATTTCAATAATCAGCCTGAATGTGAATAAACTAAATGCACTACTGAAAACACACAGAATGGCAAACTGGATAAGAAACCATGACCCAATTATCTGCTGAATCCAGGAGACTCATCTCACCACAAAGGATGCACATAGACTCAAAGTTAAAGGATGGAAAATGAGTTTCCAGGCAAATGGATCACAAAAGAAGGCTGGAGTTACAATCTTAATATCAGATAAAACAACCTTTAAGCTATCAAAAATTTACAAAGATGCAAAAGGACAATACATAATGATAAAATGTTCAATCCATCAACAAGAAATATCCATCCTAAACATACATGCACCCAACACAGGAGCACCAGCATTTATACAGCAACTACTAAGTAAACTAAAAAAAGATATTGACTCTAACACTATTATAGCAGGGGACTTAAATACCCCACTAATAGCTCTAGATAGATCATCAAGGCAAAAAATCAACAAGGAGATCCAAAACCTAAACCTGACACTCAACCAAATGGACTTAATAGATACTTACAGATTATTCCACCCAACAACCACAGAATATACATTCTACTCATCACCACATGGAACAGACTCAAGATCAATCACATCCTCGGCCATAAATAATTCATAAACAAATTTCATAAGGTTGAAACCTTGCCATGCATATTCTCAGACCACAGTGGAATAAAAATAAATATCAACACCAACAACGTTTCCCCAAAGCCCACAAGGACATGGACACTACACAGCATGATGCTGAACAACTACTGGGTCAACACTGAAATCAAAGCAAAAATTAAAAGATTCCTGGAAACAAATGAAAATGAAGAAAATTCTTAACAAAACCTCTGGGATGCCATGAAGACAGTTCTAAGAGGGGAATTTATATCTCTATGAGCACACGTCAAGAAAACACATGTGGAGAGCCTAACAAATCACCTAAGGGAGCTGGAAAGGGAAGACCACCAAAACACCAACTTTAGCAGAAGAATCCAAATCACCAAAATAAGAGCCCAAATATGGGACATAGGAGACAAAAATATCCTAGAAAACATCAACAAAACAAAAAGCTGGTTCTTTGAAAGAATTAACAAGATTGATGGACCTCTAGCCAGAATGACCAAGAAAAAGAGAGAAAAAGTCCAAATAAACACAATCAGAAATACAAAAGATCAAGTCACAACTGACCCCAAAGAAATACAAAAGATTATCAGAGATAATGTACACCTATATGGAAACAAACTTGATAACCTAAATGAAATGGAGGACTTTCTGATATCACACAACCTCCCCAGGTTGAAACAAGAAGACACTGAGACCTAAATAGACCAATAACAATCCAGGAAATTGACTCAGTCATAAGAAAACTACCTACAAAAAAAAAAGCTCTGGACTGGATGACTTTCCAGCAGAATTCTACAAAATGTACAAGGAGGAGCTGATACCAATCCTATTGAAAGTATTCCAGGCAATTGAGAAAGATGGAATTCTCCCCAAATCATTTTACGAGTTAACATCAAACTGATACCCAAACCGGGTAAGGATTCAACAACAACAACAAAAAGAACTACAGGCCAATATCCCTTATGAACATAGATGCAAAAATCCTCAACAAGATTCTAGCAAATCACATCCAAAAACACATCTCAAAAATCGTCCACCATCACCAAGTAGGCTTCATCCTCAGGATGCAGGGATGGTTCAACATTCGCAAGACCACAAATGTAATTAAATACATCAACAGATGTAAAAACAAGAGCCACATGATAATCTTATAGATACAGAAAAAGCTTTGATAAAATCCAGCATCCCCTCTTGATAAAAACTCTCAAACACCTGGTTATAGAATGAACATTCCTCAAAATAGTAAGTGCCATATACAATAAACCCACAGCTAACATATTGCAAAATGTACAGAAACTGGAAACATTTCCCCTAAAAACTGGAACAGGACAAGGCTGCCCCCTCTCACCCCTCTTGTTCAACATTGTGTTGGAAGTTCTAGCTCGGGCAATTAGAAAAGAGAAGGAAATCAGGGGTATCCAGATAGAAAAAGAAGAAGTCAAGTTATCCCTCTTTGCTGATGATATGATCCTATATCTTGAAAATCCAAAAGAATCTGTCAAAAACCTGCTTGCACTGATAAAGGACTTTGGCAAAGTCTTCGAGTACAAAATAAACGTGCAAAAGACAGTTGCATTCCTACACAACAACAATCCAGCAGAGACCCAAATTAAAAGCACAATCCCATTCACAATAACCACACACAAAAATGAAATGCCTCGGCATCTTACTAACCAGAGAAGTGAAAGACTTTTACAATGAGAACTACAAAGCACTGCTCAAAGAAATCCAAGAAGACACAAAAAAATGGAAAAATATTCCGTGCTCATGGATAGGGAGAATCAACATTGT
>CAUYQG010030563.1:0-23140 GCA_963574415.1 Tarsius wallacei | reverse complement strand
CTGAGATGAGTGGATTGCCCGAGCCTGCGGGTTCGAGACCCGCCTGGGCAACTTGGCAAGACCTCATCTCTACCATAAAATCAAAAAATTAGCCAGATGTGGTAGCATGCGCCTATAGTTCCAGCTACTTGGAAGGCTGAGGAGGAAGGATCGCCGGAGCCCAGCAGGTCGAGGCTGCGGTGGCCAGGAGCGTGCCACTGCACTCCAGTCTGGGCGACAGAGTGAGACTCCAACTCAAAAAAAGAAAAAAAGTAAAGATAAGAAAACTCAAGCAAAGATAGTTAACTCACCCAGGATCACACAGCTGGTAATGGCAGAACTTGGATTTGAACTTGTGTGATCTGGCATGAGTATCTACAGTCAAACCACCCTGCTGTGCTGCTTCTGAGTAATACAAGGCAATGATTTGTAAATCACATTGACAGTCAATGATGACCTGACCTAACTATTGTATTCCTTTACATTACATCTCTCCATTCACATCTCTTTTTTTGAGTTGGAGTCTCACTTTGTCGCCCAGACTGGAGTGCAGTGGCTGCTCCTGGCCACCGCAGCCTCGACCTGCTGAGCTCCGACGATCCTTCCGCCTCAGCCTTCCAAGTAGCCGGAACTACAGGCGCGCGCTACCACGCCGGCTAATTTTTTGAGTTATTGTAGAGATGAGGTCTCGCTTGCCCAGGCGGGTCTTGAACCCGCAGGCTCAGGTAATCCACTCACCTCAGCCTCCCAAGGCGCGGGATTACAGGCTGAGCCACCGAGCCCGGCCACATCTCTTATTAAGACCATTAAGAGATTTTGTTGAATGCCAAGTATATTGACTTAGAAGAACTGGCTTTGGATTTTGACATTTCCTGGCCGTGTGGCTCTGAGAGTCACCTTTCTGAGCTGCTTTCTCCATTTAATGGCTGTAGCGATATTAATCCTATTGCTATCACAGAGTCGAAGTGTTCTGCAAAACATCAAGCCCTGTAGAAACTGGTTAGGTCTCATTCAGAAAGACCAGTGGTTCTCCAGTGTTGAGAATGCCCAAGAAGGCCTGCTGTTGTCCTGTAGGTCCAGCTCTCCTGCTATTCTCTGTGGCAGCTCCAGAGGTCAGTCCTTAGGACCTGGGTCCAACTTGGGGTTCTGTTCTGCAGCCTCTTAGGGGATTTATGTTTAGCTACTTCTCGATGAAAACAAAAACCACATGTGTGATGGTATCATGAGATAGACATGGTGGTTGTCCCCATTAAAATGGAGCAAGGGAGTCTTCGTTCGAGGTGACACATAACACAATCACCCAAATATTTTCAAAATGTATAACTCGCTGAGAGGGTACCCTCGAGTGGCTCTGCCACTGACCCCACACAATGTGACCCTGTCCTTCCAGGGCATCAAGCCTGGGTGAACAGCATTCCTCTTAGCTTCTGGTTCTAATCTTGTAAAAGCCAGCTCACGCATGCACGGCGTGATGGGCCATGTCACGCCTCACAGCCCTTTCCTGTGCTGTCCTTTTATACATTTTTTATAAGGCAGAACGTATTCAAAGCAGTCTGCCTCAAAAGACATTTTGCTGGAATGGTTGTGTAGAAATGTTTATTCTCTGCCTCTATGTTTTTAAAAAACAAAAGGGTAATCAGAAGCATTTAATTGTCTTAGATGCTCTACAAATAGTAATTAAAAGCTTTTTTTTCCCTAAGTTTTGCAGAAGTATGAGCGTGTCTGTGAATTAAATAAGACCGGGTGTCAAGCCTGATTTGCACAGTGAAGGTGATATGTTTTAGTAATGCCAAGCTGAGAGCGCCTTGCCCAAGTGCGTGATAAGTAAATGCCATTTACACGTGTGCTTAGGCTTCATCTGTGGCCCTATTCCAAGGCTCTGTGTGTTGTTTTCAGGGGTCCCCTTCGTTTGATTCCTGTTTTCATCTTAAGTGGCATGCAGAAATGCCACATTCACGTCTTCCGTTCCCAAATCTTTGTGTAGCAATGCTCAAAGATAGGTCACTTCTGCTAAAAGCCTAGTATGTTCAGTAAGTAATTTCTCATGTCCCCATTGTGTAGAGAGAAAAACAGAGACACCGTGGCCCCCAGTGTTCTGTCTAAGGTTGTAGCTAGTCAGTAGAAAAACTGAAGTTATTAACTGTGGGATTCTTGACTTCCTGTTGTCCCCACCCATTCAATGTCCTCTCATGTGTATGTCCAAGAGAAATGTTAAAGCGGGTAAACGTCTTAGCGCCTCCTCACCAGGATGAGAAAATCAAAAGCCTGTAGTGTTATTTTACAGCTCAGGAGTCACTTCTCTTGTCCTTGAATCACTTGAGCAGAGACAAGGAGGTCAGCAAACCCCAGTTCTATTTTGGTCCTGACCGATGACTGTCTGTATGACCTTTCCCAAGTCGCTTAACTCCTCTGTCACTCTCTGTGAAATGAAGATGGAGGAGGCCTGCTCCCCTGCCTGTCTTAAGTGGTGACTTCATCAGGAAAGGTGAATGGAGATGCGCAGACAAAACGGACAGCTTCAGGCACTTTCCAGAGCCACCATCCGGTCGACCAGATGTATGAACAAGCCTGGAACTAGATGGGGACTAAGGAGTCTTCAACACCAAGACACACCAGTGGTGTAACCATGTCTTCTTCTGTCTTCCTGTACTAATAAGGATGTGACGGTCCAGAGGTGTTTTTTCCCCCCTTAGACTTTATATTTCTTGAGTAAACTTGAACAGACAAATTTCAGAGAGTTTGAGAAAACAGAGCAATAGATTGAGTTGGTGAAATTTGGTAGCTCTGCCTCCTAAAAGTCAGATTTTACTCCAGAACGATCCTCTTTCTTGAAGATCGGAAGATATTACCCAACAACCTCAGAAGTAGCAGGGAGATTTCCTGTGATTCAGGATAGCAGACCTAGTTTCTTGTGAAAGCGTGTGATTAGCACTCTCCATGGATCCCTTCATAGGGTTTTAAACAAAAATTTAAAGAGAAAAAAAATGTATCCTGTAACACCAATCAAATTTATGGTTCCCTCTAGCATAGTATAACCATTAATAACTTATTCCATCAATTCCAGAAGAAATGTCTTGTTCAGAAATGTCATGTCTGTACTGTGAATCTTTAGCTCCTTTTTACTGACAGCATTACTATTTTTTAGTATTTAAAAAACTTGTATAAATTATTTTTAAAAATCCAAAAACCCCAGTAAAAGATGGATAAGGGATACAGATAGGCCTTCCACAGAAGAAGAAATACAAATTGCAAATAAACTCATGAAAAAGCCTTCCTTCCCCCTCTGTAATGATCAAAGGGACTAGAACACTCCAGTGGTCAAGGGTATGATATGAAGTGGGCACGTTGACTCATGCCTGTAATCCCAGCACCTTGGGAAACTAAGGCAGGAGAATTGTTGGAGGCCAGGAGTTCAAGTCCAGACTGGACAATATAGCAAGACCCTGTCTGCACAATTTTTTTTTTTAATTGGCCAGCTGTGGTGGTGTGCACCTATAGTCCCAGCTACTTGGGAGCCCAAGGTGAGAGGATCACTTGAGCCCAGGAGGTCAAGGTTGCAGTGTGCTATGATCACACCACTGCACTCTAGCCTAGATGACAGGGCAAGACCCTATCTCTAAAAAGAAAAAAAAGAGTATGGGTATGTCTGGGTTCAAATTCTAGGGGTACTGCTTTTCTGACTGTTTGATTCCTCTCTTTTTTTTTTACTGAAGTATTATTTGCGTACGGTAGGATTCACTGTCTTAGGTGTACGGTTTGAATTTTGATGACTGTATACAACTGGGCAATCTCTGCCACAGGCCAGGTAATTCCTCCTTTCGCTTCATTTCCCAGCAGTTAATTTCCTGACATCTGCAGAATTTGGTTGGAGGCTGGTCCATGCCGATTCTACAGGTGGAAGGAGAGGTTTCTGTGGGTCAAGAAGCATTCCCTGGGCACGTCCTGTGTGTCAAGCACCTTTGCCAGGTGCGGCGGATACTGTCTTTAAGGACTTTACGTGCTAGGAAGTCCAGGCAGCTGCAGACAGGCAGCTGCAAGTATGTATATTTAGCTCTTAGTTTACACATTGGTGCAGAAAGGGATACCCTGCTTACTAGTGCCAAGGGGCAAATAGTCCCCGAGTGGTTGATTGAACAGGTCGCAAGACTATCCACATTCCCCACACTCCTTCCCTCAAGAACAGAAAAAGAAAAACATCGCTAGGATTTGCTCCCAACTTCTTAAAGATGTAACAGGGTTTCTTTTCAGCTGTTTCTGTCATTGTTGAATAATGGAAAATTAATCAAGAGAGCATCAGACTTCAGGCTTACTTTATGTTACTTAGAGATGTACTCACAGCCCACACACCTTGGAAACGGAAATTTCTGTGAATACCAGCATCTCCAAAGACAGCCCCCACCCACAAGTCCCAGCTCCCACTCCTGGCCTTCAGCGCTCCAGGGGGGGACAGGAAAGCTACATTCGGCTGTGAAACTCTGGAAGACGGTTAGCTCCTACCTTCCTGCAGCTAGGGGACTCTTGGTTCCTCCTCCTGCTTCCCAACCCCTCTCCAACCCTGGCAACCCCTTGTGCTGGTTTGGGCCCTTGATTTCCTAGATTACCACCTGAAAGCCGAAGAGGGCCCTCACCAGACTTACAGCAGCACTACAGATAGCACAGAGGCTCTTACAGACACTTTCCCGTGTTCCTGCCTGAAGCTTGGAGTCCTTGAAGTGCGGAATGACTGCAGGTGCGGCTCCAGCAGCACACGGATTGGCCACCCAGTGCCTCTCAAATCAACAGCTTTTACGTGCATCCCTAGCCGAGGGGCCAAGAGCTTGCGGGAGGGCGTGCAGCCTGTGGTTGGGCTCAGCGTCCTGGCTTCCACTTTTTCATCCCCAAGGCGTGTTCTTGTCAGGGCCAGAAATCACCCCCTTAGACTGGTATCTCTCCCGAGGAGTTCATAAGGCCACATAGTCAGGACTTTGCAACTACATACTATTTCGCAAATTCAGAACTAATAAAATTCCCACCAATTTCCAGGCATAGAGAACCAATTTCTCCCTTGATGGGTCCAATTACATGGTTGATATAAAATTTTAAGACCCATCTTTGTGTTATCTGCGGCTAGCCAGTCTCTGTGGGCTTGTGAGTAAATAGCACATATAAGATGTTTGAATACTTGTAGGTCTGGACTGTTTGCATGAAAGAAATTAGGCAAATTCTTCTGATGCCAAAGCATTAAGCAGAATGTTCTGTTTTGCAGTACCCTTCCTTCCCCTCTCCCTCCCTCTCGGCTTCCCCTCCCATCCCTCCTTTTTTCTTTTGTTTCTTCCCATCCCCCCTTAAATATCTGAGGCCCTATGGTGTGCCTGGCACCATGCTGTGTCATGGATGCAATGATGAACAGAAACAGAGATGATTCAGGTTCTTCAGGAGGTCCTGGTCAAATGGAGGTGGTGTAATGGCCAAAATAAGCTTCAGTTACAAATTCTGGTTAGTGCAATGAGAAAACTTGCCCAGTGCTGAGAGGTTAGTGTCTTTTTCTTGTTGTCTTTGACTTTCCATGTGTGGGGGGAAATGGGTCTGCTGTGTGTCTGTTTCTTATTGAAGGATGCCCCACAGTTCTTCTGCAGAAACTGACGTTAGGGAGGTGTGATTCTGAATACACAGAGCCCAGTATGCTGATGACTTGACAGTGGGAGTGGGAGGAGCAGAGGGGATTATGCCTTTAACTGAGGAAATGTACGTCTCTAGGGAGAGCTCAGTGCAGACTGATGAGGGGGCTTTATGCTGTCTGTATTTGCCAGGTAAACCATGTAGCCTAGAATCATGGCAGAATGTGAGTTCATCTTAAAGAGTCTGGAACATTCCGGATCCAGGACAGATACTTCAGATAATGAAGGCATCTCTGGCAACTGTCTGGGTGTCTGTTCTGCCTCCCATTGTATTTTCAAGGAGCTGCTGAATGGAGCATTCATTGTTGTTTTCATGGAGAGCACTGTTGAGAGTTTGGAGCCTCGTCTTTTGAAAGTGGATCTCAGCAGCAAGGCCTTGGCTGTATCCCTGGATTCCTTCTTAAGATGACAGCCTGTCATTCCCCAAACTATACAGAACTGCCTGGCTCTGCAGCCTCACTGCCCCCCCCCCGCCCCCTTTTTTTCTTGTATTTGCGATATGGTGGCAATCATCAGAATGATATAAACCACTTACTAATCAATTTAGGAACCAAGGACACAAGGACCTCTGCTTTACATAATACAGAGCCATGTTAAGAAGGCTTTTATGATGTTCAGAAATTGTCAAAGTCAAAAAACCTAGAGGCAAAATCAATTGATTCTTTGTGCTGGTTTCCAACCTGCTGTACCCTCCAGACAGTGACAGAAAGCCACCTCTCTGGGCTCATTCAACATGTCTTCAGAAAGTAAGTCCACAGAGATTATTTCAGCAAACTTCCTAACTTGATAAATTGTGGGTAGGATATGAGACCTGTTTTCCCCCTTCCTCTTAGGTTTTTGCTCCTTTAAAACTAGGAGAAATGGGCCTCTGCAAAACAAGCTGCCATGAAAAAAAATTCTTCTGCGGATCTTTCAAGTTGTATTTATTCAGACAAAATAATTTGTGTCTTTAGGAAACTTACAGTCTTGTACAAAAACACAGGAAATGATTTCAGAGTTTGAAATTGCCATCGTGGAGGTCAACAGCCAATCTGTGGGAGTGTGTGGAGGCACCTGGTCCAGTGTAGGGTGGGGACAGGGCTTAAGGGCAGCCCCTGGTGAAGGAGGGAGGGCGTCTCTCCAAAGATCTAGTGGTGTGGTTGCAATTTCTGGAACCAGAATGTATGGTTTTGAATGCCAGCCCCCGTAAAGGGGCAGAACAATGAAAAACAAGGGCAGATACATTGGACGTCCACAGTTTCCCAGTTCTTCCCTGTCCTTCAGTCTCCAGCTCTCCAGTCGTGGATTATAGACATGGGGTGAGGAAGTATTTCATGGTCTCTGAAGTCCTTATTTGCAAACATTGCAGGGAGAGCCCAGTTCTGAGGCAGGGTTTTGACAGGCGGGAAGGGATGAGAGTTTGGTGATGATACTCTGTGATGTGAGGGAGCTCTCTGGGGCTAAACACCCTGTGGGGGCAATTCCTTAGTAGAGTAAGATACTCTCTCTTCCCACAAAAGAACCACACGGTGGCCGGCCTTCTCCAGTGATGAGTACATTGGTAGATCACAGTCTGGTGAGGTGCCTCTCACTGCTGAAAGACAAGGAGAAAATTACAAAGCTCATATGTATAGAAACATGAAGACCGGTGTCTCTTCTCACTCTTACCCCTCTCTGTGTCTTTTCTCTCTTATATCTCTGACTCTTTCCCTCCTGATTCTGAAAGATGAGAGACTTGTGCATACACATATATACTGTTAATGTAGTCGTGCTTCTCATTCTTGATGACTTTCCTGTGAAATGAGATTGGTTCCAACAGCCTGTGTGCTTTTTTTTTTTTTTAAAGAAAAGGACAGTATCACTTAGCTTCTTTATTCCCAATAAAGATGGAAGTGGAGTAGGATAAAGTTTGCTCAGTTGAAAATAAATTGCAAATATGCATGTAATTCACTTCATGTTTTTCAGACCTAGAACAAACTGATTCAGCATTTAAAGATGTAACATTAAAAGGCGATGTTTAAGATTTTCCAAAAATTTGTGTCGGGTGAATAGGAAGTTCAGTGAGGTATTACCATCGATTTATTCATTCACCTATCCCACATGCATCTATTGAATCCCTGCTGTATGCCTGACTCTGTGCTACATTCTGGGTATACAGTGGTATATAGGACTTCCATGGTCTCTGATCTCACTGGGCTAACAATCTATCATCATATGTGAAATTTCAAAAGGCTCTCAAAAGATTGAAAATCCGTTTGATACGCATTCATACATTCTTCTTACAATTACTTTCTATAGCTTGTGGACAACCTCATATTTCACTCTGATTCACATATGCTTATATACCTTAAAAAAAAAAAAAAAAAGCATGAGGTGGTTTCATGTAGACCAGGATGGTGGAGAAAAATGCAGGCCAAAATTCTCTTTCCTGGAAAAACAGATAGATTACAAATAGGCATAAGGCAGGATTTACCCTATTATTGCATGACATTGTTGTACTCCTGCCCTTAATCTACATGGCTTCCTTTCTAATGGGAACCACTTATCTGGACCATTAAGTATGATGGTTTCAGGTTCAATGGGCTCTCTTTTGAAATTGACCCGATCAGTGGTGGAAATGGCCAAGAACTTATACAAATGTAGTGTGAGGACCTCCGGGCCCCAGCTGAGTGCAGATCATTAAACAGCAGGTGCCCTGCAAACCAAACTCCCGGCAGTCGTCTACCGGGGTTCAGGGAGTGGGGGAATAGTCATTTGTCTTGTTGACTGTGAAATGAATGTGCTTGGACGTAAATCTAAACTTTTATGAGCCAGAAATCGGGATTATTCATTGACCCCTGTTATTGGTATTGGGACCACAGGGTGAAAGCCCCAGAGTTGAATAATTTGGTTAACAACAGCAACAAAAAGTTTCACACAAGTCACCCAGTGGCTCAGCCATCATCATAACTAAATTTTGAAACCCTCCTTCCTCGAGGGATTAAGTTCTTCTATTCACTCCCTTTTTTAATAAACCGATGATCTATTATCTAATAACGTGCTTTCTTCATTTTAAGTTACTCCAAAATGGCACGGTGGTCCAGGGTTGATGCTATTAAAGCGGTGATGGTGACGTTTTGTCACAAAGCTGTCACCTCTCAGTTTCGCTACCCCACCCGCCTACTTTGTCACTACAGCCTTAAATCCCAGCTGCCCCCATTAAAGTGTCTTCTTGTCTCCTAAAACTCATTTATACTGTTTGTTTTTGATGTCTTCCTTGGCAACTTAATTTATATGTCTGTGATTTTTCAAACAGAGTAATACTCTGCGCTTACTCTGAATTTCCTGTTTTTAAAATCGCAGCCTTTGGGTTTGTGTGCCTTCTACCAGTGTAAACCATTCATCTCATTTTTCTGTCAACACACGCTTATAATTTTCAGTGTGTTTCCTCAAATGGTCTTTCCATCACTCAGCATAGGATCTTTCTGTCCACTTGACATAAACGATTACATCTTACAGCTATGGTGGCTTGAGCTACTTTACACCTTCTTTTAGTGACTAAAAAGTACTGTCTGGAAAAAAGTGGCTGCATAAGGGCAGTTCATTTATGTAGACTAATGTCTTAGAAGAGAGCAATATCTACACCCCTCCTGCATCTCCAGTCCTTTCTCTGTGTATGTGTGTGTGTGTGTGTGTGTGTGTGTTTTGGTCAGAGTCTCACTCTGTTGCCTGGCTGGAGTACAGTGGCACACTCACAGCCACTGCCACCTTGACCTGCTGGGCTCAGGGAATCCTTCCACCTCAACTTTCCAAGGAGCTAGAACTACAAGTGCGCGCCACCACACCCAGCTAATTTTTAAAATATTTTTTTGTAGAAACGAGGTCTCACCAAGTTGCCCAGGCTGGTCTGGGACCCCTGGGCTGAGGCAGTCCTCCCACTTCTGCCTCCCAGAGTGCTGGGATTATAGGCATGAGCCTCTGTGTTTTTTGTTTTGTTTTTAAATTTTCCATCTTTTGTAGCATTTTCTATAATAACCAAGGCATCTCAAGTCCTTTGAAAATGATTTTTTATCCTTGTGTCTGCTAAGCATTTGTTGTTTTTTCTCTCTCGTGTGTCTATTCTTGTTTCAAAAGATGTAAAAAAAAAAAAAAAAAAGGACCAATATATCTACAAAAATATTAATACAGCCTTCACAAACTGGATTATAATATCAAGCATACTGGGAGTAAGAGAGGAGTTTGACAAATCCCCAGAATTTTGAAGATAGCATTATACATACAAGTATGCATACATGTGTGTACTTAGTTATATCGAAATACAAGGATTAATTTTCTAGAAAGGCAAACATGGTTGATGTACGTAAGGAATTGCCTTTCCCTTGGCTAACTCTGGTTGCAGCTTATTCATATTATTCACAGAGCTGTGTCCAAATCAGTGCTGTTGACGCACAAAATACATATTAGACAGTAGTGGAGAGGAGTCATATCTGTGGGTGCAGAGTGAGTCTTCCAGGTTTGGTAAATTTCATAGTAGATACATTGTTAGTCGACTGCATTTTATACTTCCTAGTGCCTTGTAATGATTGGAGCATTTGCCTTCACGGTTTATTACATACCCCAGGGGACATGCTTGCTCTTCAGTCATTTGTGGTCATTCATACTTTCAGTCCTTCATTCAGTGGGCACTTATCTTGTGCCAGCATTGTTGCAGCTGAGCGTTTTCCTAATGCTAAACCATTAGAGGTACAGAGTTGTCCCGGGAGGTCACAGAGGAAGCAGGGCTGGCGTCCACCAGGTCTTCACAAGCTGACCCTATTAACACCCTGGGGGGCAGTTTCATTTCCCTGCTGTGGTGCCCCATGGCAATATATTCTTGTAAGGCATTCATCACTCTCTCCTTTGTACTAAAAGTGCTCTGTTGGAATCTGAAGAGTGTATGTGTGTGTGGAGTATAAATTTGTATTGGTGGCCTTGAGTTCTGAAGTGTAGATGGGTTTTTTTTTTTATCTTTAATGGTAGATGTTCTTCATATTTCTAAGCACATTACATGTTTTTGAGAGCAGTCTATCTGGCTTAATTTTTATGCACACAGGACTGCTAGCAGGATCGCTTATAAAATGGTATATGCTAAACCAGTAATTGTTGGATGAGTTAGTATTCCTGAAACCTAGTCTGTTTGGCAATAAATGTTGGAATCCCTTTCTTTTTCTGCTCTACCTTTTCACTACCACTTTATACATAACAGAAGTTGGAACACGTTCGCCACGAGTTTTTTTTTTTTTTTTGAGTTAGAGTCTCACTGTCGCCCAGACTGGAGTGCAGTGGCAGCTCCCGGCCACCGCAGCCTCAACCTGCTGGGCTCCAGCGATCCTTCCGCCTCAGCCTTCCAAGGAGCTGGAACTACAGGCGCGCACTACCACACCCGGCTAATTTTGATTTATTGTAGAGATGAGGTCTCGCCAAGTTGCCCAGGCAGGTCTCGAACCCATGGGCTCAGGCAATCCACTCACCTCAGCCTCCCAAAGGCGCAGGATTACAGGCTGAGCCACCGAGCCTGGCTCGCCACGAGTTTTAATACAGCTAGATATTGGGAAAGATAGTTGGTCCAGTGTTAGAGATCTGAGAAAGCCCAGAAGTAGACTTTAGTGCATTTGTTGATTAACAAAGAGATGCTTATCGAAACATCCATGATGAACCCAGCAGTTGTTACTTGCGAACTAGGGTTTTTAACCACAAAGTATTGTAAAATAAATTAAAATAACTTGCCCTAAATTGCAGTTCCACCGAAAACGCTTAATACAGCTTGAAAGTTTGAATATTTGACTTTTTCAAAACACTTGGCAGGACAGTCACTGAATTGGGGATGGATTTAGGGGATACCTCAGAAGCCTAACAATAAGAAGACAGTTTCCAAGATCACACTTTCCTTAATAATGTCATGAAGGAAGCCAGCCCTCATATGTTTCGTTTCATGGAGAATTCTCTAGACCAAGAAGCATGAGGACCCCTGAGACTCATTATGGACCTTGTGTAGTTTAGTCACTAGAGGAAAGGTGCTGTGACACTTTTGTAGGACTTCTGCTGCCCAATTTTAAGCTCTGGGATTCATCATCCTAGCTGAAAAAAGGGTCACGTTAGCTGCTAGGCTTATTGTGGACTTAATAAACCTATTCTGAAGCTTACATTGACCCTGGTCTTCATAACCGGTTTGTATGGTCCAAAGATATTAAATAACAACCACCACACACGTGTGGACTAACAGTCTTACACATTTGTCAGTCTCAGGCTTCCTTCCATAGCAATGTGCATGTACTAAGGTAGTATGGATTTGTGAGGTGTAATGAAATATTCTCAGTTATATTGTGGTAGTGGGAAGAAGAAACTGCTATACATAGGATATGCTTTGCAGCGAGTTGCTGCTGAGTAATAAGTTGGCCTTGGTGATTCTTTTTTCAGGGAAAGGATGGTGAAAGAAGGATCATTAAAAGGTTGACCTAGCAATCTAGTTTAGCAACTGGTTAGATATAAAAGCCTCCTCCTACATTACAGCTCTCAATGAAAGAATCGGGTTTTTGCTAACTCGGAAAAAAATTCACAGCGGATTTGAGTAATTTTTTGAGTGAATGTTGAATTTTAAGTTTTATTTGCATCAATAAAACTCTAATTTTATAAAAATGGGAATACTTGTGATTATTCAAACATCTTATAATAGAAGGTCTGGTTTATATCTGTGTACATGTGGGTCCGGTTTAACCATATGCTCAGGTTATCCAATTGTATCGTCCAGGTCCCTTGCTTTCCTCCTCCTTTGTTTCTAAGAATTTCACCGCCAGTTCAACACGTCTACCAGTGTATCATCACAAACAAGGAAAACACAGCTCATCAGCGTAGTTCTTGCAAAAGGTCTACATTCTGCTGAAGATCTAATATTTAAAATGGGCTCCTAGATAGATTTTGATTATCTTATTTCTCTATTTGTAACAGCAGGTTATCTTATTAGGAAGTTTCAGAAAAACCTAGCATATAAGAAAGTGAAATATCAAGGAAAGGAAATATGAACATACTTTTATCACAGTAAAGGCTGAATTAGCCCAAAAGCACAAACAAGGAATGAAAACACAGTGCCGTCATAATTCAGCACATGTGGGCCATGCAGATAGAATCCTAGAAATCAACATGACCCTTAATACTCAAGGGGTTGTGTATTAGACAATGACAAGGCCCAATAAAATTGTCTTTGTGTTATAAATTTTCAATTGCAGAAAGTTACAGCTCATTCAAGACCTAATATCCATAATGTAATCTGACAGCAGCAGAATCACTCCACCGGCAAAAGACTTAAATGAAAAGCAGTGCTAAATGCCTGCCTAGGAGAAAAAGTGACACGGTGTGATAGAATCACGTGTACGAAGGGTGTCGTGGAAAGAACAGGGCCACCAAATAGGTCTTCAGGCCTTTGTTCATGATGCGTCTGGAATATTGGTCATTTGTGCGGTGAAGTTTGTCCTGTTTAGTTAGGCACCAGGAAAGTTTCTCCGCCTCAAAATACGATGAGTAAGGATTCAGAATAATCTAAGAGGCGGCACTGGTTGTTATCTGTGTCAGAAGGTATAGTAATGGGAAAGAGGATGGCAGGAATGTTAGGTCAGATGTGAAAATGCTGTTGATTAAATAGTGCTGTTATGTTTGAAAATATGAAACTGATCGTAGAGATGGTAGCTGGGCTACATGTATAGTCTGCTCTAGAGTTCCAGCCTCTTTTCATCATAAAGTGTGAAATAGAGAAACGTAAAACCCTAGGAAAGAAAGCTGATAAATGTAATTTCTCCTAAAGAGATCCTTGAACCCACAAGGAGCCACTGAAGAAGAGATGGCCACGCAAAATAACAGATTTGAGATCCTTGAGCTGACAGATGTTCAGAGTCTAGATTTCTTACCTTAGAATTCTTTAAATGGCTAGACTCTTGAAAGCTAGAGCCATTAAGTGCTTCCCTATTCAAATACTGATCTCTCTCCCATTGAAATCCTGATTTTTTTTTTTTTTTTAATCCAGCAGCTCATGTTTTGGGACCAAAAAGAACAATAAAATTAGCAGGTTCTCTATGTTTCACAGTTTAGACGCCAGTGCAATGCTATTGCAATTAATGGTAATCATAACAGTAATGATCATTGTGAAGGGAACGTCTTACATGTATCTGTACAAGATAGGGAATATGTTATTAGCGTCTGAACAAAAGTGCAAAATTACTTAAAAAGCAAAGGGAAATAATGTATATGAAGTCTAATGTGACACATTTGCACTATCTGATTTAATTCTTTCTACAATCCAGTGAGGGTCATTAACACTGCTCTGTAGAAGAAATCCAGCTCTCCAAAGGGCTGAGTACCATCCTCTGGAGACGGTCCCTCACCCCACACACCTGTAGCTTTGGCCTGACTTTGGGGTCTTCACTCACACCATCTCTTTCCTCCAAGGTCCAGTCAAAGTTGCAGCTTCGTTACAGAGGAAGAGGATAATTGCTTAGGACTGAACCAACAAAGGACTTTGAGATCTACAGAATGCTCCTTCCCAGTTTAGCAGATGTTCAGCAGAGGCTGAAGCCCTCTGAGGCAACACATTTGCTTGCATTTTCACAATTGCCTTTCCTATCATCAATGGGTTCTCTGTGTTTTTGACTGGAATCCCATATTCTTCTGTACTTTCCATAGACAGCAAATGACTTACCTATGGAAACCTAGAATAAACTTAGTTTAGTGTAGTCTTTTTGCCTAAGCATAGCCATTTTTTCTTAGACTTTACCCCTGACACACTTTGAATCTAGCACAGGTTAGACATAGGTAGAAAAATTTCCAGTAGGCAGGTTTTAAGAGGCAGTTCAGACATTTTAAAATTATGTTTTACTGCAGACCAAGTGGCAGCCGACCTCACCCCCTTGGCAAATCTCCATCACATGTAACAGCCCAACCTTTCAATTCATGGTTTAGCATAATAATCTCTAGGAAACTTTCAGGTTCCTTGTCAAGACGGAAGGTCAAAGATCACCCATTGGCTGGCCAAAGCTGTAGACATGATAATAAGGCCACCTTTTAGTCAAGGAACTTGTGAATTGAAAAATGTCTGACAGGTGTCTTGTGGGAAAAATTCCTTTGGTCCCAAATCTCCAGGTTAACATAATTAGCCCTTAGTGATCTACGTGGCACAGATGGACCCCACCACCATGGCAGCAATCATGTGACTAGCCCACCCATCTGCCTGCCATCCATCACCTGATGTCAGTACCTGCACTTACCTGTGGAGCAGACCACCACCCAATCACCTTAATGACCTTCTCCCATCAAAGGGAAGGGTTAAAAGGACTCAACCATGAGCAGCCAGTTGCCATTGCCACCAGCGGCATTGCCACAGCCATTGCCAGGCCATTGTGGCCATTGCCTTACTAGACTCTGGTGTGGCCATGTGCTCTTTGAGCTATGGCTGTTGCCATGTTTCTGACTTTGGCCCCCTTACCTACCTTGGGGAGGTGAATCTCCTCTCTCTCTCTCTCTCTTTCTCTCTCTCGCTCTGATTTACTTTTAAATAAACTCTGTTTTGTTATCTAGCTTCTGTGCAATTCTCTGCATCTTTCATGCAGCATCAGATTGCACATCAGACACCCCACACCCCCAGTGGGTCTGACCTAACATTCTGGAGGTCCCGCCGAGAGTGTGGCTCTAACAACTAGCCTAGAGAGACCTGAAATTGTTTTCCTGAGGATACATTGTTGACCTGCTGGGCTCTGGTGATCCTTCTTCCACCTCAGCCTTCCAAGTAGCTGGAGCTATGGGCACGCATTGCCACACCCAGCTAATTTTTGATTTATTGGTCTTGCCAAGTTGCCCAAGCGGGTCTCGAACCCGTGCGCTCAGACAGTCCACTCCTTTAAAGAGAGAAGAATACACTGTTGCCCCTCCCCCTCTAGGCTGGAATGCCCAGCATTACTCCAGCCTGCTGGTGGAAGTTGCCCACTTAAGGGGGAACACCAGCCTCTCCCACTCTCCTGGGGGTCTCAGGTTACAGCCCAGAGAGCTGGGTTTGAATCCCCTAGTTCACTTCCTCACAGTAAAAAGGCGTGGCCTCCGAAGAAGCATGCCCTGGGGGGTGTTAGGTATCCACTAGGAAGGCATTGAAGGAAGCTAGCTCTCGCCTGGTCTGAGCCTTGGAGCTGCTGGTGGGTTGGATGTCACTGGTCGGTTCTCCTGCGACATTCTGTGCTGCTTCTGGTGTTCGTCGGTCTTATGGAATGAGTCTGTCTTCCATGCCAGGGCTGTTCTGTGAAGTCAGGGATCGCGTGTTTCTCAGTCTCCACCATCTCAGGACCTTGAAGGGTGTGCCCGCTGCTTTGCGGTTGTTGAGTGACTGAATGACCAGATCGCTTGTCTGTGAGGCTTAGCTTCCATTAGCAGCAGGGTCTGAAAAGCAGGGCACGAGGAGAGAATCAAGGAACCTATGGGAACCTGCCCTTCCTCAGCCTCTACCCTCACGGGGTCCCTCCTGGTGGGAGGAGGCAGCAAGCCCGGTGAACCTAAGAGGGGCCTGTGTCTGTCCTCTGACGTGAAGCTTTTTCCTTTGAAATAGTTGAAATAGTGGCCACCACTGACTTAAGGGAATATCACTGAAGTCTCAGGCCCTAGCATCAATGCAGTTTGATATCTCAGGTCTTTAAATGCTGGTTTCTGCAGCTCCACGGAATCCTTAGAGGTGAGTCTGATGGACAGTTGTTGATATTTCCTGATGCTCTGGGGTTGAGTGACCTACCCCATGAGGGAGAAGTCGCCTCTTTGGTCCCGACTCCCTGCACAGTTCCTCCTTAGAAGTCTCTGGCACTGACCAGTCCTGGCATAACGTGCTGGCGCTGTTTTATGCCTGCTCTCCTTTTAAAATACTGCCATAGGTTTCTCCAGCTGTGCCAAAGCTGTCTCAGTCCTTGTTGGAAAATAATTTCTATGCAGCCTTTCTGTTAACCTGAACACTCCTTTTTAGCCATTTCTCCCTTCCCTGACATGTCTTTCTTCATACATGACATGAAATAGCGGAGGTTGGAGTCCCAGGCCAAGTGCATAGCTTGTGCATTATGTTTCTTTGGGTTTGTCCAAAAAAAAAAAAAGGTTGAACACCTAAGAAACATGTATTTCTTCTGACTTGACGCCACCATTGTTCAAGATTTAGCAAACAGACTGTTCAAACATTAAAATAAGTTTATCAATGCCCGTGAAATATGGTACAAAAAAGATGCTTGCCTTTTTTTTCTTTTTTTTGAGTTGGAGTCTCACTCCATCGCCCAGGCTGGAGTGCAGTGGCATGCTCACAGCCACCTCAGTGTTGACCTGCTGGGCTCTGGTGATCCTTCTTCCACCTCAGCCTTCCAAGTAGCTGGAACTATAGGCATGCATTGCCACACCCAGCTAATTTTTGATTTATTGGTCTCGCCAAGTTGCCCAGCTGGTCTCGAACCCGCGCACTCAGACAGTCCACTCACCTCGGCCTCCCAAAGTGCTGGGATTACAGGCTGAGCCACCAAGCCCGGCCTGTCTTTCTAAGAAATCCTGTACTGTATTCCAAATAGCCACAGTCATTTGCACCTCCTGCCCAAGAGAGGATGTCAGTTTTAGGTCACAAAGTGAGGGTCCATCAGCGACTGTGTACTTATTAGTGTTTCTCATTCGTCTCTCCTTTATGAAATTCATCATTTCCGCTCCACTGCCTTTTGCTCAAACAGCATGGGCTGCCCTGACCACAGAACTCTTCCAGAAGTCCTAGTGGCAGATGGATACAGTTAGCACTTGTCAAAGAGTGGTGTGAGGTCTGAAGGTATCAGTGTCACTTGGGGGAGGGAGTACAGGCTCTAGATCTCTCTCTAGACGTGCTGATTCAGACTTTCTGGGGTAGAGCCTGGGGTTTGCACCTCTGCTAAGCTCCAGGGAGACTCTCAGCCCTTTGGGCATAGTCATGTCCATCCAGCAACGGACTGTATCGTATGGGGTGGGTGCGCTTCAAGATACTGGGAAGAGAGAGATGCACAAAAACAGATATAGCGCCTAAGCATGCTGCTTTAAACTTGCTTAGAGATGTGACTCAGCCTTGAGTGGTAAAGTTCAGGGAGGTGCCTGCAAATCCAGAAGCGGCATTTTCAATTAATTAGCCGATTATCAAGTATTTATTCAGTTTCTGGGGGAGAGGCGCCTTGCAAAGCACTTGAGATGATAGCAAATATAACATGGTTCCTGGGCTCTGAGGATCTTATATTCTGGTTGGGAAAACAGGATTTGAAAAGTTAAATGATAGTAGACAAGTCAGATAATTCAGTCCAATAACACAAAGGAAACCACAGTCTAATGCATGATTAATTGCCAAAGGACCAAGACTAACAGTAACTATCAGTGTTCTGTGTGTCACTTTTTTTTTTTTTTTTGTACATCTCCTTTCATCTGGTTTTTTTCCCACTCTGATTCCATCTTACTGCTAGTATTTTGTTATTTTAAAATTGATAACATTATCTTAAGATGTCCCAATTTGCTACTGTGAAATATTTGAAATTTTTGAAAGAGGCCACCTCTGCTGCAGATAGCATACCATTCTGCTGCCTTATTGTTATTCAGCCATAAAGCAGAGGTTGATTACCTAATTATATAGAAACATATTCATATAAAATAGCAATTTTTTTTCTTCTCAAAATGCTACCTAATTTAAACACATACATATATGGGTATGTCTATGAGTATGTATGTGTATATACACACGCACACATATGAAACCTATAAGGAGAGAGAAGACATGCTTAGAAAACACAGTATGATCTCAGGATAAAGTAATTCAATTAAAAGTTACGGTATGAGAGGGTTTTTGTGATCGTTTGCCATATTACAGATTGCCACAGGTTGGCTTTCCAGAGGAGACCGGAATATTCTTTCTTGGGAATGTTAAAACATCAATAGATCAGAGTGAGTTTTGTTTAATACTCTTCATAGCTCTTCTGGGATCACCCCTCTGTAATTTAAGTACTCTGAATTTAAGGCACAATCTTTGGGAGTAGGATACTTATAAGTCCCAGGGGCTGGAGGAGGTATTGGCTGAGTACTTTGGTTTCAGAGTCAGGTGATTTTGTGTGGGCTTGATCTCTCTGTTGTGTGGCTACAGGACTTAGTTTCTTAGACTCAGTTTTCTTTTTTCTTTTTTTTTTTGAGTTGGAGTCTCACTCGGTCACACAGACTGGAGCACAGTGGCACACTCCCGGCCACTGCAGCCTCGACCCACTGGGCTCCGGCGATCCTTCCACCTCAACCTTCCGAGTAGCCGGAATTACAGGCATGCGCTACCATGCCCAGCTGATTTATTTATTTATTTATTGTAGAGATGAGGTCTCGCCAAGTTACCTGGGTGGGTCTTGAGCCTGTGGGCTCAGCAATCCACTCATCTTGGCCTCTCAAAGCGCTGGAATTACAGGCTGAGCCACCGAGCCCAGCAGACTCAGTTTTCTTATCTGTGTAATGACTTGAATAGTAGTACTTGTCTGATAGGAATATGGAAAATAATAAGTAAGCTAATTGATGTCAAGCAGTTACCCAAAGCCTGGCGTACAGTAAGTACTCAAGCATTAGCTTTCATTGTTCCGTTATTATTTATTCAGTTAGTTAGAAGAGCCCCTATATACTCAATTGCCTTTCCTTAAAAAGTAAGACATTTAGGTTCTATAAAATAACGTATTGGCCTTTTCCAATAATCATCTC
The DNA here is from genome assembly GCA_963574415.1 of Tarsius wallacei. Lineage (NCBI taxonomy): Eukaryota > Metazoa > Chordata > Mammalia > Primates > Tarsiidae > Tarsius > Tarsius wallacei. The sequence continues at coordinate 3,782 of CAUYQG010030563.1, read as the reverse complement.
TGTGTATCTCAGCAAGTGTGTACATTTTTTTTTTTTTTTGAGTTGGAGTCTCACTCTGTCACCCAGACTGGAGTGCAGTGGCCGCTCCTGGCCACTACAGCCTTGACCTGCTGGGCTCCGGCGATCCTTCCGCCTCAGCCTTCCAAGTAGCTAGAACTACAGGCGGGTGCTACCATGCCCGGCTATTTTTTTTTTTTTTAATTATTGTAGAGATGAGGTCTCGCCAAGTCGCCCAGGCAGATCTCGAACCCGTGGGCTCAGGCAATCCACTCACCTCAGCCTCCCAAAGCGCGGGATTATAGGCTGAGCCACCGAGCCCGGCTGGTGTGTACATTTTTAAAAACAGAGTTATCCATATTTCAGTGAGCCAAAATTTTAGAATTTGGAACCAAACTTCGAATATGTTATGAATGTACAAATGCGTTATTTAGTAACTCACGGTGTGTATACCAACAGTATATGCTCAGTTTAGGATGGTAAAAATAATTTGAGCAATTTCTCAATTATTTGAGATGGGGGAAAAAAGATGGGGGAAAAAAGCAGACTTAGATGAATTTTAGCTTTAGACCTAATTAGTTCTATTTCTTAGATGAAAATTTAAAAAGCTCTTTCTAGTACATTAAAACAATAACTTAAACGAAATTAGCACAATGTGAAACTATACGGGAACAGAAGATAGCAATTAACATAAAAGAGACCTTGAAATACTGACAGCAATGATTATGGAATTCTCACTTCTCAGCAGCTGCTGTTTCTAGGAGTTGCTTCTATCTTAAATATTAGACCATTTCTGAGAAATAAACTGAGACACACAGTGGAAATACTTTTGTCCTGAGCCTAAGCCTAAGGTCCCAGAGGTGACCTGTCCATGCTGGGTGGTGTTTCTGGCCACTTGCCGTGTAGCTCTCCGTCATCCAAGCCTTCAGCAAAGGCCCAGGAAGCTCTGAGCAGTCACTGCTGTTTTTATTGGAGCCAGCCCTCACATGCTTGTCTTGTGTCTTCCTTACAGGCGCTTTTTTTTTTTAAATTCTTTATTTACATACCAAGAGCTTATGACATGCAGGGATATGGTGCGAGTTACCAAAATGAACCTAACCCTCAAAGAATGTATAATTGAACAGAGAAGATTAGTCTGAAGACATGCTGCCAAATTTTTATTTTAAAAAGATTTGGGCAGGTGTCACGACCCGGCTTTGTTTAATGTATTTCAAACCTTATTTTCTTTAAGGAAGCCAAGACGCTCAAATGAATGGCATGTGTTCAATGGGAAATCATCTCCGGAGTGTGTTAAAAGGAGTGGTGTTCTCCCTCCTAAACAATTTATAATGATTTAAGTTGGAACCCTGGGTACTGTGACTGCCAACACCCATAAATTATCAAGTCGTAAGAGGGAAGTTGGTGTGAGCCATTGAACTTGACCCTGGAACCTATTTAAGGCATTAAGCTCAATGGTATGTGACTGAAGGGGTGGGAGTTAATATGTAATTACTGTTTTTTTACAGTATGGTTATAGTGATTATATTCTGTTTATTCTATTTTCCTTTGGAAAGTACATATAATGTAATTATAATTAATAACTACAAAGATAGGCTCAATTACTTAAGTCATGAAAATGAATTGCCATCATCACAGTGAGAATTTTTCAACCACCAAGTAGAAAGAATATCTATAGAAACAGTAATGCTTCTGAGAATATGGCTTGTAAAGAAACAAAAAAGGGGGTAAATGTGGGGTTTATGCTGGAATGAGTGGTTTTAAACAAAGGAAAAAGTTACCAGAATTTTTTAGCTTGCTGCTGTCTTTGATATATTTTATGAATCATCACACTTAAGTTGTGAATTTACATTTTTAAGTTAAAAAATTACATTTCAAGAAAGTTTATTTTTGCAAAATACAGTTTTAGGTAGTTTAAAAAGAGAGGGAAAGAAATTGTTAAAATTCAGGATTATTTGTGAACTATTGATCTACTTTTTGAGTAATATTTTAAAATAATTAGCAAACCTTGCATTAATATTAATGGCATTATGTGCTAAAAAGGGCCATATTAATGTTTTCTTATAAATATTTCAGTTACTTTTTGGATGAAACTTTCGTATAGATGATGTAATTTTTATTTTAAGTGAATTACTATTATTACCCAAGCTTGTGAGTTACTTGAGTACAATTAATATATACATCTTTTCATTATTTCCCTATAATTAGCTAGTAGCTCCTTTAGGTTAAAAAAAAATCCAGAAACTCTTTTTTGAATCACAATCTCATTCTATGGCCCAGGCTTGAGTGCAGTGGCACGATCACAATTCACCACAACCTCCAACACCAGGGCTCAAGCGAGCCTCTAGCCTCAGCCTCCTGAGTAACTGGCACTGTAGTTGTACACTACCACACTCGGCTAATTTTTTAATTTTATTTTTGTAGAGACGAGATCTTGCTACGTTGCCCAGGCTGTTCTCGAACTCCTGGGCTCAAGTGGTCCTCCTGCCTCGGCTTCCCAAAGTGCTGGGATGACAGGCCTAAGCCACTGCACCCGGCAGTCCATGAAATCTTTAACTCTGTTCTTACCCCCACTGTAACTCTGGTTTCTTACGGTATCCTTATTCTAAATTCTCGTTCCACTGATTCCTTTTCTTCAACCCCCCTCCCCCATTCCCAGCACCCTAAAAGAGTCCTCATCATTTAGGGTTGTTTTATTCAATAAACACCCCCTCGTGTCATATCAGCAAACCCCTCAGTTCTGCTTCTCTGATTGGTTCACAACTCTTTACTTCCATCATAACACTATAGGCCAAGCCTTCTTCTGTTTCTCTTCTGCATTACTCTCCAGGAGGTTAATGTCAGAAACAGTCTCTTGGGATTTCACTTAAAGTAAAAGTGGACATTTCTGGTTTTTGAGGGAGGAAAAGCCCAATGTTATCTTTTGGAAGACTTACCTCTCTGCTTTTAATCAGCCAGTCAAAGATCCTTGCTGGCCTTAAAAGAAATCAAGTTGGCATGTTTTTACTCTTTCCCAAAATATAGTTACCCAGAAAGACTGGAATCCTATTAGACAGCATCTTTTGATCACCCCTCTCCTCCCAGAGATAGACTTTCACGTTGCTACCCAGGCTGGAATGCAGTGGCATGACCATATCTCACTGCAGCCTCCAAGTCCTTGGACTCGGGCAATCTTTCCACCTCAGCTTCCTGAGTAGCTGGGACTACAGGTGCAAGCCACCATGCCCAGCTAATATTTTTTTTTTTAATTTTTTTGTAGAGATAAGGGCTTACTTTGTTTTGCCCAGGCTGATCTCGAACTCCTGGCCTCAAATGATCCTCCCATCTCAGCCTCCTGAGTAGCTGAGATTCGCAAGAGTGAGCAGCTGTGTCTGGCGCCATCTTTTGACGTTTAGGTGGCTTGTTTCAACCATCTAGTAACTTCTCTATAAAATACTGCAGGCGTGGAATAGTCTCCCTTTCATCCACCTCACGTAGCTCTCTTCTTACGTGGTTGTAGTCAACTGTGACAAAGCTTTATTGTACTTTGTGAGCGTGAAAATTTTTAAACATGAAAAACATTTTCGTATATTGAAAAATGTACAAAATACTCAGTTCCATTTTGCTTTGTCATTTATAAATTTAGCTGTTTGAGTTTTGTTTTTTTTTTTTTTTTGAGTTGGAGTCTCACTCTGTCACCCAGACTGGAGTGCAGTGGCTGCTCCTGGCCACCGCAGCCTCGACCTGCTGGGCTCCGGCGATCCTTCCGCCTCAGCCTTCCAAGTAGCCAGAACTACAGGTGCGTGTGC